>VNJV01006673.1:0-11372 GCA_008042635.1 Drosophila nikananu
GTATACCATCGGGACCCGGTGCATAAACTGGCTTAACACGCTGAAGATCCAGACTAAGAGAGCTTTCGTCTAAGATAGGACTGAAAATGAGGTTCGAACTGGGCATTGGGAAAGGGTACATCTGCTTAATCAGGTTTAAATTGGTTGCGGAAGAATATGTCGTTTTAAAAAACTCAGCAAACAGATCGGCGATTGCATGATCCGAGCTTGCTGAAGAATTTTGAAATTGAAGCGAGGATGGATATAGGTTTGGTTTACGCTTGGTATTAACAAAATTACAAAACTGTTTCGGGTCCTGCGAAAACTGAACCCTACAACGAGTCAGATAATTATTATAAGACCGAGCGTTAAGCACGGTAAATTTTAACCGAGCGCTGAGATAGTGAGAAAGGACAGTTTGAGAACCAGTGAGTTTATATTTATTATAAAGCCTAGACTTCACATTTTTTAGGCGTGTCAGCTCCTTGTTGAACCAAGGTGGTTTATTGGAGACAGACATATAGGTTAACGGAACACAGGATAAAAAGAACGAATTCATGACACTGTAAAAAATGTCCACGGCGGCTGCCATGTCATTAATGCTCATTGATTAAACATTATATAAAATGGGTAAAAGTTTTTATAATTATCGTAGTCAGATTTCAAACTTGAAACGAGGCAGTGGCATTATCAACAAATTAATTAACACGCTTCCATTTGAAGCGCATATTGCTGGTTATAATTTTTGTGAACCTGTTACGAAGTTAAAACAAAGATTGGACCGCGGAGATCGTGGTATAAATCGGTTGGATGAGGCTTGTAAAATTCACGATATTACATATTCACAACACAAGGAGTTGAGTGATCGACACAAGGCTGACGCAGTTTTAATAAATAAAGCGTGGGATCGTGTTACATCAAAAGATAGTAGTCTTGGTGAGAAAGCAGCAGCGTACTTAATCACAAATATCATGAAAACAAAAAAAATTCGGAATGGATATAAAGAAGAAGAAGGGGTCGAAGAGGAAGGGTAGGAAAAGGCAAACTAAAGTGTAGACCTTTTCAATTGTTACTCAAACAGGAATACGAGCATTGAAAAAGCAAAAACGATTAGATCTTACGAGTGCGATTAAGGTTGCACGCAAAGCGGTTAGTAAATCAATTGGTCGTAATAAGTAAAACATTAAAATTCCTCGTATCATTAATGTACCAAAAGTTGGGGATTTTTTACCGCTTGTGCCCATTTTGACTGCACTTAGTGCATTAGGTAGTCTTTTTTCTGGTAGTGCAGCTGTTGCTAAAACCATTAATAATGTAAATGCGAGTAAGAAACAACTAGGTGTAAACGACATAATAAAAAAATGGAGAGTATTAGTGTGGGTTTCTTAAACCTTATAGAAAAGGGTATGGTTTATATCTAAATCCATTTAGAGGAAACCAAAAAAACTAATCAGTAAGATACCCAAAAAGAATTTCAAATTTTGAAATTTTTAATTGTGCTCCAAAATATGACCCTCATTTTCGAGGTCTATTTTTAGAGACACACTACATAATTTAAATTGGAATCGTGAGTCAGGAATTATAAACCTAGATGATGCCAAATCAACTGGTACACATTGGGTAGCTTATAATAAAAATAAAAAAAGTATACATTACTTTGGTAGTTTCGGAAATTTACAACCACCAAAAGAAGTTGTGAAATACTTGGGGAAAAATATCAACTATAATTATGAGAGAAAGCAAGCCTTTAACACAAACAATTGTGGACACCTGTCTTTACAATTCTTACTCACTATCTTATCCTACCTCTCTCTTCAATATTCTTCAAAATTTTCAGGTTACTTTTACTTCTCCATTTTCTCCAAGATCGTTTCAAATCCACCCCATTTCTCAACTATACGCTTCTATGATTGGTCTATTCTACATTTTAAAATGAAAGAACGTGTTTACAAATTGAAAGGGTTCTGTTGGGATTTTCTCCCCAACGCAGGTGCATAGGTATCCAAAATGAAAAGCACTCTTTATCCGTTCAGGATCAATATATATGGTTTATTGTAAGCTCAGCAATAATAGGTGAACAAAAAAGGTATGCGAGCGATCGTTCGCTGCGTCTTATAGTAACTAGGCGAGAGGCAATTGAGAACTTGAGTGTAGCCATTGACAATGATACTGGTTGCCCGATAGATAGATGCCAGATGGGTACTTTGCATAAGGCGTATAGTTATATACTCCTTATACCCAAAGAAAAGATACAATTATTGCGCTTGCTGCTTCCTAATCCTTTGGTAAGGACATCAGCGGGCATCTTCTCTGTCGGCATGTATGCCACCTGGATATCACCACTCTTTTCCTTTTCCTGAATAAAGATGTGGCGCGTGTTTAATTCGTGGATAGAAGCCGAAACCTTTTACCAGCTGTTGTGCCACCTGGATATCACCACTCTTTTCCTTTCCTGAATAAAGTGGTGGCGTGTGTTTAGTTCGTGGATAGAAGCCGAAACCTTTTACCAGCTGTTGTGCGCTCTGGTTGTCGTTGAAGATTTGGGCCGATTCACATTTCGATCCAATACGGTTAAGACAAAGCCTTCAAATACAGCGCTTCTTTTACAGCCTCCGACATCGCCAAGTATTCTGACTCAGTACTCGACAAAACCACGGTGCGTTGCTTGCGCGCTTCCCAAGATATGAAAGCGCCTGCCAAGATGACCGCGGCGGTCGATTGGTCTAAAATCTTTCATCTTAAATGAAACTCCCAGGTGCGCTTTGGTTTCCTCTAACCACTTAAGATGATTCGACGCCAAAAAAAATCATCTACGTATATGACGAAGTCCATAAAGTGCCTTTCATAATAATAATAAACAGAAAGGATCCTTCAATTGTATTAAGGATTTTCTCGACCCGATTTTTGCGATTTTTCCAATTTTGCCATAAAATCGCCAAAGC
This sequence comes from Drosophila nikananu, assembly GCA_008042635.1. Classification (NCBI taxonomy): domain Eukaryota; kingdom Metazoa; phylum Arthropoda; class Insecta; order Diptera; family Drosophilidae; genus Drosophila; species Drosophila nikananu. The sequence continues at coordinate 2,922 of VNJV01006673.1, forward strand.
TCTCAGGTTCCTCCAGCTCACCGTTGAGGTAGGCTGTGACGACGTCCATTTGGTGAATTTCCATTTGAAATTCCACTTAGAGAGCAACCAACAGTCGAACCGATGTGAGTCGCGCTACAGGTGAGTAGGATTCAACGAAAACTTCTCCGGGTTTCTGAGCATTTCCCTTGGCAACTAAACGAGCTTTCTTTTCCCGAAAGCGCTGCCGTCATCTTTCGTCTGGAATGCCACCTTGTTTCCAAAAGTTTTCCTATTTTCTGGGCGCTCTTTTACTTCCCATGTTTTGTTGAGAACTTGGGCCATAAACTCGTCTTCCATTGCGCGTTTCCAATAAACTGCCTCTTTCGACTGAAACGCTTCGGCTAGTGTTAAAGGATCCCCTGACACAGCCAAGAATGCCATCTCGTATTCCTCAAATTCGTCCTCAGTTGACGTGTCATTTTCTACTGGATTATCGTTGTGGACTATTGCCTCGTTTCTTTCCTGGAAAACTTTACGTGGCCTCCCACCCTGCCCAGTTCTCAACAATTTTGGGCGCCCTCTGCCCCGCCTTTCCACAACAGGAGTCTCTTCTCTGACATCGCTGCTGCTAGAGGATTCAACTTGTTTGTCCGGTACACATTGGGCAAAAAGCCCTAAATTTTTGCATAAACCCCTTTTTTTTATGTTTTTAAACCACAAAATTGTATGTGTTTTCTAATTATGAATACTCCAGAAACAATGAAACTATTTTTAAAAAAATTTTAAAGCTCGCGGTTTAAAATTGGAGCGCTAACAAAGTCGGCTGATTAAATGCAAGCTTAACAGATCGGAGTGCAACCGTGAAAATTGATTCACTTCAAGAGATAATGGTGGCTGTTATGTTAAAGTTAAAACAATTTGCAAATATGGAAAAGAATGGTAGAGGTATTTATATTAAATGGTTTATTTTAGTTTTTATATGTTTTGTGTCTTTTGTCGTGTATTTTCCAATGTTGTTGATATGTTTTTCAGCTAAAATCTAACATATTTGATTGTCTTCCGTGTAGTATAACTTTTTGGGTCCTCGTGGGTCTTCGGTACTACAACTGCTATGGTTTGCGTAAAAGTGTATAGATTACGGTGTTAATAATATCTTCTGCCCCTTTTTGCCGCTTTTCGAAAAAAATGACATTAAAAATTGGCAAAGTTATAATTTTTTCCCAAAATTTTCCGATTGTTCCTATGGCAGCTATATGATATGGAATTCCGATCTTTACCAAATTAAAACCGAAATTCTGGAATAATATAAGATGGCCATATTTCAATTTATATGAACATATATTGAAAATTGCCAAAGTTATAATCTTCTCTAAATTTACGATTGTTTCTATGGCAGCTATATGATATAGTAGTCCGATCGGATTGATTTTAATTTATTATTTTACAATAATAATAAAACAATGTTGAGCCATGTTTCAAGAGTCTGATTCAACTAGAAATAGTTTTGGTGGCTATCCCATACAGAGCGACGCACACACGGCTACGATAATATGGGCGGATATACTAAAGGCGTGGTTATATTAAAAAAAAAATAATAAACGAAATTCTACAATAATATTTTACATATTTGTGCCAAATTTTAATGCTTTACCTTTAAAAGTGTAGTTTATGCTAAAATTTCGGGCATTTTGCCCAATGTGCGGTTTAGGAATTGTAAACTGAATGTTCAATTCTCCTTTAGGCTCGTAAAATTCTTCATAATTACTTTTAAATCCTGATATATTCAAAAACTTTACATCGTTACTCACTACGATAGATATTCTCTGAGGAGAGTAAACGCGATACGCCTTCGATTCAGCCGCATATCCTACCAATATGCATTCCTCTGATCTGGATTCAAACTTTCCCTTGTTGGTGCCTTTTATTTATGCATACTTCTTTTTCCGAAATGTGCGCAGATCATTACTGTAGGAATTTTACCTGTCCAATAGTTGTAGGGTAGCTCTCCGAATAGAGCTTTTGTTGGGCATGTGTTTCGCAGATAACAAGCTGTGCTAATAGCTATTGCCCAGAATGTTGCTGGAGCTCCCGCCTAATCCCGACTAATTCCGCTTTTCCGCAAGAATTCGTTGGATTCCTTATTCAAGAACTCGGTCCCATTATCGCTCTGTGACTGTTTAATTTTATTTCCGGTTACATTTTCAGCTAATGCTTTAAATGATTTAAACGCATTTAACACCTCTGATTTTTGTTTAGAAAATAGATCAAAATATAACGCGAGTAGTCATCTAAAAATGTAACGAAATATTTGCACCAACTTCTTGACTGTATACGCATAGGTCCACACACGTCACTGTGCACTATTTCCAGAGTTTTCTGCGATCTCTTTTCCGTAGCACTTCTATATGTATTTGCTGTTTGCTTTTCGCTTATACAAATTTCACACGGCGATAGTTTTTATACCCTTGCAGGGTATTATAATTTTAGTCAGAAGTTTGCAACGCAGTGAAGGAGACATCTCCGACCCTATAAAGTATATATATTCTTGATCAGCATCAACTGCCGAGTCGATCTAGCCATGTCCATCTGTCTGTCTGTCTGTCTGTCTGTCCGTCTGTCCGTCTGTCCGTCTGTCCGTTTGGACGCAAACTAGTCCCTCAGTTTTAAAGCTATCTGGATGAAACTTTGCAGATATGCTCATATATGCTCTCACTGCTATATATGTCGGAACGAGCCGGATCGGCCGACTATATCATATAGCTATATAGGAAAGATCGGTAAATTTTAATGAAAAAAATTATAACTTAGCCAATTTTTTTAATATTTGAATAAAATTTGAGATATGGCCATTTTGTATTATTCTTGAATTTCGGTTTTAATTTGATCAAAATCGGACAACTATATCATATAGCTGTCATAGGACCGATCAGAAAATAATGATGAAAAAATCTAACTAAGCCAATTTTCATAAAATTTGAGACATAGACACTTTGTATTATTCCAGAATTTCGGTTTTAATTTTATTCAAATCGGACCACTATATCATATAGCAGCCCTAGGAAAATATATATAAATTCATTAAATTCGTTCGCAACATTTTTCGCTCGCAACATTTCTCGTTCGCAACATTTACCTTATGTCAGTACCCGAGAAAACGAAAAAGTCAGAAGATTTTTCTTCTTCTTCTTACTTACTGCAAGGGTATTTAAACTTCGGCATGCCGAAGTTAGCTTCCTTTCTTGTTCATTTTCTTTTAGCTTCATTCCGTTAACTTTTTCGCACAAAGCCATTTTCTTTAAATCCTTTTCCTTTAAATGGCCCAACCCACGATGCCATGTTTGTATTTCGCTTTGTTCTTCATTCACTTTGTTTGCTTTATTCTTTTCGGTATTCAAGTAATATAAATTCCAGTATTTCTTTGCACGAAGACAAACATCACTTTTATTCTTCATTATTATCGCTTCATCCTTACGAAAACGCACTTCGTAACCTTTTTCCGTAATTTTTGAAACGAAAAGCAAATTCTGGCGAAGGTCCGATTCGTTTAACACTTCTTTCATAGTAATCTTCTCACTTATTTTCCCTTTTATGTCGATCTTGACGTCACCAACACCATTAACCTTTGTCGGGCCATATGCAATGTTTTTTCAACACTCTTAATCTCACCGAATAGATTCTTATTGGAACTCATATGTGCCGAACAGCCGCTTTCCAGGCACCACATGTCATTATGCCCTTCGGCTATGTATGCATGTTCATTTACGTTCATTGTCATTTCCTTTTTGTACCGATTTCCGTGACTCTCGCGTTCCTCGCTTTTCACACTAGCGTTCTCTTTCGGTTTCACTCTGCAATTTCGCGCGATATGTCCGATTTTGTTGCACACAAAACATTTTCTGGTTTCCTTTTGAGGCTTGTTGTCTTTGCCGTTTCCTTTTCGTTTTGCGCACGAAGCACTCTGCTCTTCACGATCACTTTTCGTTTTCCTTTCCTCCGATTCTTCTAATATTTTGACACCAAGCACATCTGGAATTGTTACGTCGTCTCGCGTTTCCATAGCGCTCCTAAATGTTTCATACGAATCTATGGTTACTCCTATCTCTTTCAGCTTTTTCACTGCTTCGAAGAAACCGTTGAAATGGAGACGCGCGTCGTCTCCTTCACTCATTCCCGACAGTGCAACACGTTTTAACAAGCTGGCCTTTCTCACCGGCCCTTTTGATTAAAATGTGTCTTGTAATTTCAACCAATAGTCTCTCGATGTGGTACAATCCTGTATTAGCCCTAACTCAGAAGTACTTATCGACAAAAGTATATCTGCTCGAGCTTTCTCGTCTTTTATGGTCCATTCTGCCAAATCTGCATCACTGGGACACGTCTTTGTACCATTTACATATGGTCATAAATCGTTAGCACACATTTGCAATTTCCAAGAACGTAGTTCTCCGCGTTAAGCGGCTCGATCCGCATAAAAGTACCCGCCATTTTTCACAGCGTCTCTTATTTCACCACTTTTGCACTTATTCAATTTTGTCTTTTTGATACTACGCGTCCTAGGCCCATAACCTGTTGGGATTTTCTCCCCAACGCAGGTGCATAGGTATCCAAAATGAAAAGCACTCGTTATCCGTTCAGGATCAATATATATTGTTTATTGTAAGCTCAGTAATAATGGGTGAACAAAAGAGGTATGCGCGCGATCGTTAGCTCCGTCTTATAGTAACTAGGCGAAAGGCAATTGAGAACTTGAGTGTGGCCGTTGACAATGATACTGGTTGCCCGATAGAGAGATGCCAGATTGGTACTTTGCATAAGGCGCTTAATTCGAACAGGTTCAGATAGTCGAGAGTATAAATTCGGAGTTGAAATGATTCTAACTCATATTCAAAGTTTAAGTTCAAACCACAAACAACCTCAAAAACAGCTAACAAAACAGCCTTCAAATAGACTACAAACAGACTACAAACAGACTACAAACAGCTAACAAACAGCTAACAAACAGCCTTCAAACAGCTTAAAACAGCCTACAAACAGCTAAAAACAGCTTACAAACGACTACGGAACGGGGCTGCCAAGTGACCCCGAGGAGTCCCCTGAAAAGCACCTCGTCGGAGAAGAGTAGCCAAACGTCTCCCATGCCCCTGGCCAAACCCGCGAACTGGTGACTGGTTCAGGCGGGCGCAAGGAACGGTTGGTAGCCGGGTCGCAGCGTCCCGTGACTGGGAAAAACCCCAGAGATGCCATTAACGCGTCATCGTCTCGGAAGGGCCCAGATCGGAGAAAGCGGTCAGACCGACGCCGGCGGAAGAGAAGAGATGCGTTGATCCTCAGCCCCTCGGCGGAATCTTTCTATGGCGAGATACTGTGCCTGGTGACTCGCTCACAGGTAGTCAAGACGCAGACTGCGATGGTCTCGGTGCCGACCAGCATGGCGAACCTGCTCACATCGCTGGGAAAGGTGAAGATCGGGTGGTGCAAGTGCCCGATCAAGGAAGTTGACTGGCGCCCGAAGTGCTTTAAATGCTTGGAGGTGGGCCATATCGCCAGCAGGTGCACGAGCTCGGTGCACTAACCCTGCGAGTTGCTTTAGGTGCGTCAGCAAGAATTTGAAGGAGGTTAACCATCAGGCGAGCAGCCGCAGTTGCCCACTGATGGCGTCGGACGGAGCGGCCCCTACACGGGGAAAGCCGCCCTCTGGACGTACGGCATAGGTGCCACCCGACTGTCCGATGTGTATGCTTCAAACGGGTTCATTCGGGCAAAGGTAGGCAGCTGGTGGATATATAGTGTCTACCTTGCTCCGAGCCTCTCGCTGGAGGCTTTCTGCGACAGCGTGGACCGCTTGGCAACCGATGCTAGGGGCAGGTTTCCCGTTCTGATTGCGGGCGACTTTAATGCCTGGGCTGTGGATTGGGGCCGGCGCCGGCTCAGTGGTCGACCTCACATTCGTGAGCGGCTCAAAAGCCCCGCAGTGCTTATGGGAACTCAGCGAGGTCTATACAGCCAGCGATCATGCCGCCATATTTACTACCTTGGCCACCCGCTTGCCGGTGGCTACACGGTCCCACCCGCGACAGGCGAGCTACAGGGCGGACTCTTTAGATGTCCAGCTGTTTGCAACTGGTATGGAGAGCCTGGAGGTAGCTGGGGGCGCTTCGCAGATGGCAGAGGAAGCCATGAGGCAGCTTCAGACAGTGTGCGACAGCTGCATGCAGGTCAGGAGACCCTACAGTCGCCATCACGAGCCGGTGTTCTGGTGGAACCGGGCGATAGCCGATGCCCGGAGAGACTGCGTCCGTGCTAGACGATGCTACCAGCGATCGTATGGCACCCCCTCCCACCTGGACAAAAGGCGGGAGTACCAGGCCTGCCGAAGAGCGCTCAAGGCCGCTATACGGACGAGCAAAGCAAAGTGCTTCCTTGAACTCTGCGACTCGGCGGACCACGACCCGTGGGGGAGCGCCTACAAAACGGTAGTTAAGCGCATTAACTGCTCGGGCCAGCTTGCCCCGCTCGCAACGGAGTTCACCAAGCGAATAGTGGACCACCTGTTCCCTAGGATGGACGCGACACCGTTCCCCAATGCCGGTGACTCCTTGGCAGGATTCGCTCCGGTAACGGCGCTGGAGGTACGGACGGCGGCAGCCGGAGTAGCCGCTGGCCCCGACAACATCCCCAATAGGGCCCTGAAGCTCGCTCTGTCCCTTCGGCCCGAATTGTTCGCGGAGGTGTTCAGCAGCTGCCTGGCCGAGGGCACTTTCCCGCCTAGGTGGAAGTCGCAGAGGCTAGTACTGCTGCCGAAACCCGGAAAACCTCCGGACGACCCGTCATCTTTTAGGCCTATCTGCCTTATTGATGGCGCGGGTAAGGTGATGGAGCACCTAATCGGCACCCGCCTGGAAGTGGCGATCAGAGCGGCTGGCGACCTCTCGGAGGCCCAGTTCGGCTTCCGGAAGGCGAAATCGACAGTGGATGCCATCGCTAAGGTGGTAGACATTGCCAGATCCGCGGTAGCCGGCTAGAGGTGGAAAGGCGTTCGTAACGCCTTCAATACGGCGAGATGGAGTTGCATCATAGAGGCACTAATGAGCTTCGGAGTCCCCCCATACCTACTGAACGTTATGGGCAGCTACTTCACGGCTACTAACTAAATGGCTTCCATTTCCAGGTTCGACCAGACCCAGTCCTCGTAAAATATTGGCCAGGTCTCGATATTGGCCTGGCCCGAATTTTTTTCCGGATGAGACATTTTCCCGGACGTGATTGTTTTCCGGATGAGATAATTTCCCGGATGTGATTGTTTCTCCGCATTCTTCTGAGCCGGCCCATATACATATGTACACGTTCGCCATAACCCAAAATTTTCGGCGAAATAATTTTTGTTGAGGGCATATAGCATCGCCCAATTGGGTATTGGCCAGAAGATTGTTTTTATCGGTCGTCGTGGAAGACCGGCACGCCTCCCGAGTGGCGACACCGGGAGCCATTAGGCTTCAGCCAAATTTTTTTTTTTGTAGTTTTAGGTTCAAATTTTGTGTTTGTCGTTAACTTCTATAGATTTTAAGCAAATATTTATTCCCATTATTTATTTTATTATTTATTTTATTATCCATTTTATTTATTTCTGTAAGTTTGTTTTTTCACATATTTATTTATTTATTTTTTGCTTGTGAATTTTGTGGTGTTGTTTATTTGTTTGATATATACATATATCTATTGCCCCTGCGACCCCCCCTTGAGAGCTCTTACGGGTAGGATGGAAAAATTCGAGGGAATTAATATAATATTTTTATTAAACAAATAATACAAACAACGCACAAGGAAAAAATACACGAATAACATGTCAACTTAAAATGACTGTAAAAATAATTTTAAGTTTACCCTGAAAGCAAACAAAAAATAAACATGGAGTAAATATTTAATTTGGGAGGAAGGAGGTGACTGGGAAGATGAGTGGATAGAGCTGTGTGTGTCAGTGTGAATTAAAGGCAGCTGCAGGAAATGTAAGTGCGAGCAGACTGCATGGTAGGGAAGGGACGAGCATGTGGCCTCCAGGACATCAGGAGGAGCCACCATTTCGTGTTAGGTATATGTGTGAGAGCGTGAGAATAGATTTTGTGTGTTTAAATGTAAACCGCGCAGTGTAAAGTGTTGTTTAACGTCGGTTATCGATGTTTATTGTTTTGGTGTGATGGGCAGGGTTATGGGACACACGGCCCGATGAGAGAGCTAGCCGGAGCCAACCCAAATATCACGCAGGTCCTTCAAGGGACATAACAATGCTTGGAGGTGGGCCATATCGCCAGCAGGTGCACGAGCTCGGTGGACAGAAGCAAGTCCTGATTTAAGTGCGGACAAGCCGGCACAAAATTGCAACGTGCACTAACCCTGCGAGTTGCTTTAGGTGCGTCATCAAGAATTTGAAGGAGGTTGACCATCAGGCTAGCAGCCGCAGTTGCCCACTGATGGCGTCGGACGGAGCGGCCCCTA
>VNJV01006682.1:0-82215 GCA_008042635.1 Drosophila nikananu
AAGTGATCCACTGAGGCAGTTGAAGTATGTTGAGCGACGAAGAGGCAAAGCGCCAATTCTTGCTCGGCAGTTTTTGTAGGCACTTTAACATATTAAATTATTTTATTTTCTTTGAGGGTGCCTACAAATCCCACATGTTTTTTGGTATTGCTGTGTGCGCGAACATCCGACAACTTTGCGGTTATGCCACACTTACAATAAGCGCACAAAACCCGGGTTGCATCGGTTGGATCCTTTTGCATCCACCCTTTAAACTCCGGGTTTTGCAACCACGCATCACGAAACTTTTGTTTGTAATTCTCTTTTGGCATTTTTACACTTTTTCACTTTTCTTACGCGTGCATTTCATATGTATTTTACCAAGAGTGAACTCAATTAACGCAATCGATTACAATAAATGCATAGAGCTGCCAATTTTATTAAAAAATAAAAAAAGCGAAAAAAATCTTTACGAAAGCAAAAAAAAGCTATTTCTCCCGCCTCCCGCTGTTTTCAAATTTTCCCCCGCTGTTGGACTTACAAAACCGTCAGATCTGACGGGAAAAAAGCTAAATTGGGAACACTGATCGTGATGTGACCGCAAGTCACGGAAATACCATCTGTTACCGATAAATAGTGCAATCGGTATTGCGGTCCGAAGGCTTATCGTAGTCTTGCCATCTCTATTATACTCCGAAAATGGTAAACAAAGTTTGTAATTGTGTTTTATGCCGGTTTTAACTGAATTTATTGTTTTTCCAGTCTGTAACCTTGCACACCGATGTGGGCGACCTCAAAATAGAGCTCTTCTGCGATGCCTGTCCCAAGGCCTGCGAGAACTTCCTTGCACTGTGTGCCAGCGACTATTACAGCGGCTGCGTCTTCATCCGGAACATAAAGGGGTTTATTGTCCAAACTGGTGATCCCACCAACACGGGCAAGAATGGACAGTCCATTTGGGGCCAGAAGTTCGACGATGAGTTCAAAGAAACAGTGAAGGTGAGCAGTAGAACCTTTATAAACATTAAAGAACTCTTGGGCAGCCTTTGGGTTCGAGAAAATATAATGTTTCTTGTAATTGGGAACAGTTTCTGATATTTTGTGACTTAATTTAATTAAAAACAAATGGTGCTGCTCACATAATTGATCGTATTTTGGTAAGCACCTTAAAAATGACTAAAAAGCAATTTTTTAACCATAAAAACATGACTCCGAAACACTCCGAATGTTCAAGCACCTCAAACTTTGTGTTATTTTTCCAGCACACGGATCGTGGAATGGTTTCGATGGCCAATAATGGACCCAATGCCAATGCCAGCCAGTTCTTTATCACATATGCCGCCCAGCCGAACCTGGACCTGAAGTACACGCTCTTTGGCCGCGTCATCGATGGCTTCGATGCCCTGGATGAGTTGGAGAAGCTGCCCGTGAATCCAAAGAACTACCGACCCCATGTGGACAAGAAGATCAACGGCGTGACCATTCACGCCAATCCCCTGGCGACGTGATACACAGTACAAAAACTAGAACGTATTGCTTACATGGAAGTATATATTTATAGCACTTAAAACTTAGACGATTTTCTTCGATTACAAACTAACTGATTGAGAAACATCAAATATTGTGCAAAAGTATGTATCTAACGACTAAATCTTAAAATCAGCCAAGTGTCACAATTGTTTATAAAAAATTGCATTGTTTTCTCTGTATATGTAACTCTCTCAACGACTTTTGCACTTAATTTGGACTTACATTAGACGGATGTATAGATGTGTTTAACTTTAAAACGATCAACTAGAGAGGATAAAACAAATGCTAACAAGAATCTCTCGACTACATGGACTACGCAAGTGGATTATGTGGAGGCGGTGCCGTTTGTGAGTGATTTGGCGGGCTTCGGGTGGTCCTTCATATGCTTCTCGAACATGCTGCGAATGTCGGCCAAGGCCTGCGAGATGTTTTCCGCAAAGCGATGCACATCCTGCAGAAATATAAAAAAGTATAAGTCTTGTGATCAATACACCACGCCTATAGCTACTCCTCACCGTTTGCTGGCACGTGGTCTTCGCTGAGATATGGAAGAATATCAGATTCTCGCCGGCAATAATGTAGGACACACCATAACCGTCGTCGGCCACGGGCCCGAAGCCACCGCCGGCACTGATGCAGTTCGGATGCTTCTTCAGGTCCATTTTCGGCGTTTGGCCGTGAGGGGTCTGACTAGTGGACAGGCGCCAGGGCTCGCTGAGCACCTCGTTGAGGAAGGGTGAGTCCACCTCCAGGTACTTGGACACGACGTACAGGCAGAACAGATGCCTGTCGATGCCACGACCGCACATGGCATCCTGGTAGCCCAACTGATGCCGATCAGCGGCGTCTTGCATCATCTTAACGCGCTCATCGTTCTGTTTGGAAAAACGTTGGTTACTTAGCGATCTCTCTGAAATCTCAACTGCCACATCTTACGGTTGTGCTGGGATTCTGCATGGCCTTCACCCAAGCGGCGGACTCGATGGTGCAGGGACGCACTGTCTCGGTTCTGCCTTCGCGGAACAGGCGCGTCATCGAGGCCTCATAGGTCAACGAGAAGCGGCCGGCATCCCGGTAGTAGGCCAACTGCAGGGCCATTTGGATGTAGGCATCCGGCGAGATGCGGCACTTCTTCATGAAGCCCTTGCCGTACTCCTGGTGCACCAGAATGCGCAGATTCACCTCATTGATAAGTTTGGTCACATCGATGGTGGCCTCCTCGATCTGCGTCAGGCAGGGCGTCAGATCCCAGCTGAGGCGGGTGGGCGTGGGTGGCTGGAACTCGGGGGTTCCCTTGGTGTTGCCAGTCTCATCGTATCTAAAGGATCACCGAAATGTTAGTTTAATCTAAGGGAAACGCTTATTTTGGTAGTTTGGGAGAACGCAAGCCACGTAAATCAAAGAAAATATTTTTGTTAATTTTTTGGTAAAAAAAGGAGGTGGTGGTTAGTCACAAAATAAAAATTTAAATTTAGTTTGTGTTTTGCTGTCATTTTGGGTTGAACCTAGAGAGGTAGACGCCGTATAGAACGACTTAGAATTTAAATTTATCAATGGATTTATTTTAAAGTTGAAGTAATAAGAAACAAAAATTTAGCAGAAAAATATAGGAAAAACAGCTGTGCAAATAAAAATTTTTAAATTTGTTGTAAGAAACAAGCAGCTGATTTGAGTATATAACTGCTTACAGACATATTTATATTTATATAGGTATTTAAAAGCTTCAACGCTCTTGAAACCTCTCGATCGTGCTCGACCCAAAACGAATTCAATTGTATTTAGCTTTGCTTTGTGCTTGTGTGTGTGCTTGTTTTGTGCTTTGGAATTAAGTGTTTACCCATAAATATCATCACCAAATATATACTCCCAAAGATGTCCCAAAACCGGTGCATCGGCCCTATAAAGAAGGTGTAAATAATGGTGTAAGATCATTTGTTAGGCCACAACCAGAGTTAAAATTAATATTTGTTTTTGTGGAATGGCGTCCACAATGGGACGGTGATGGGTGTAAACTGAAAAACTAATAACTGATAACCGACAAAAATTGCAAGCTGGGGTCATAGGAGAATCGAAAATCATCATTACCCCTCCGACACAAGATCGTCGACGATCAGGTTCTCCCACATGTGTGAGGCGATGGCGGCGTCGGACCTTTTGGATTTTCAATTTGGCAAATCGGTTCAGAAATTTAAGTTTATCAAGGTTTTTGAATGAAGAAAGGTGTGTTCTTGACAGCAAGACTCGTTATCCACTTACCACGTGTGCTCGGCATTGAAACCAACACGTCCGTTGGTGCCCACGCAGACGGTGAAGCACTTGTCGAACCAGCGGTTGTAGCCATTGCCATGGAGCAGCTTCTTGCCGAAGTTGTCCAGCAGCTCGGGGCGGGCGAGATCAAACTCGAAGGGTTCGTCATCCAAGGAAAGGACAAAGGCAGCGGACTCAATGGTACGCAAGGAGACATGATTGGCGCCCCGCGAGAAGAAGGTGTTGCGGGCCTCCGCCCACTTGGAGCGATTCCAGGCAGTCAGGGCAGCCAGATGCTCCTCGCCATCCACAGGCGTTGCCTTTGCCTTCAGAATTTCCTCAATTTGACTGTGGAAATAAATAATCTACTTATAATATATAATAGTATAGGAGGGTGTCACACTTACACTTGCAGCTCGCAAGGACGCAGGATGCGACCTTTGTAGTAGATGGGCATCTTGTAGTAGCAGCCCTTGTGCAGCACCACAATGTGATTGGAGTCTCGGTAGTGAATAATGCGATCAGTTTCCAGGCCGGGAACACGGGCCGTGTTGAAGGTGCGCTCATACTGCCAAGAGCACAGGGGAATCATGCCCTGGACCATGATCTAGTCGAGAGAAAAATCATAGCATTAGCAACAAATCGGATAGAAGAGTACTCTAACTTACAGGCTGCAGCTCCTGATGCTCGATCAGACGGCGGAAGTTCAGCAACAGGGAGATCACATTGGCTGCTCGCGCCGCCTGCTTGTCGGTGAGGTTCATGAAGATAGCGTCCGTTCCGTAAAAGTTGCTGTTCACACACAGGGGGCTGCGACCGCGGAGGTAGACATACTCCTCCCACCAATCGGACACGTAATTGGTGGACCACCAGCTCTTAAGGATGAGATACCACTGGAGCTTCTTACCGATGGTCTGCTCGAATTCCTTGGCCAGTCGCTCCATGCGCGTGTAGTTGTCATCGTCCAGCAGGGGACGAACACTGCGCAGATACCGGGTCATCGTGTCGCTGACAGAGGGCAATGGCAGACGAGGCAGGGATCCCTGGAAGCTGTACAGTCCGGGCTTGTTCCAACTGGATAGCACTCGAACCACAGCCACCCAGAGCATGGTGGGCAGAGAGACGCGACTACCGGGAGCTCGCGACTCGTACATCCAGCCCTTGTACATGAGCAGTAGCTTAAGAGTATATCTCATGGTGAAACAGATCGACAGCCAGACCACTAAGGCTGCCGCGAAGCAGGCGGCCACTTGCCAGTTGATCGTGTTGGAGGGAAGATGGACCAGGATTCGGTTGGTCAGATTAAATGGAGCCTGGTAGCCGGCAAAGTGCAGGCCCAACGCTATGGCAGAGATCAGCCATAGGCTCTGGATGTGCGCCGGATAGACGCCATTGCGTACGCCGTTCTGTAGGGAGTACAAAAAGGGGTTAGGAACGATTTTATTTTGTACTTTGTATTTTGTAAACTTACTCTGGCACGGGCTAGACGCTTTTTCCACGATCGGACGCCAGAGTTCCAGACCAAATTGAGCACTTCGTGGTCATAGTTGATGTCGAAGCCCTCGTGGGTGATGGCAAACGAGAATGCCACGGCAGAATGGGCTTCAGCCATAGCTGTCGGCTTCTATTGATATCCGACGTACAAGAAAAATGCTGAAAGAGGATTATAAATGTTTAGAGACTAATTTCATTGCACAGAATTCTAGGCTAGGCCCCTTAGACTGCGGTGCTTTTGTTAAGTAAATGATTGTTACGATTTGCTTAAGTACAAATAAATTAAATTTAGATGCTATACCCAAATATTTTCCACGAAAGGTTGACGCCCACTAATTTAAATCGTGCTAATTAACTCCTTTGTGGTCTAGATGCTCCAAGTCGTAACAAGTCATAAATGAATGGCTGATAAGATACAATATCTTCAAAATTGGCAGACGTATGAAGCATGTGACTCACAACTTGGTCAGTTGTGTTATCCCGTGGCGATCGCGTTTAAATGCGTTTCAGGTCATACCTTCAACAGGTTTATACTCAGCGATTGTTTGGCTTGCATCTGTGCAAAGTTCAGAGAGAAATATTGCCCGCTTGGGCTTCGCTTTATATAAATTAATTAGTATAAATGCTTCGTACAGCATTCGATGTCATAACATTCCGCATGCAAACGATGATTGACGTCACTGAGAGCCACGATAACCCCAACAACACAGGGGTTGCAGATAGAGTCTGCCTGGAACGGTAGGATTCTAGGTCTAGGCAGCAGCCACAGACTAGCATCTGGCGGTCACTTCTAGAATGGACTTGAGCGTGAAAGAGTATCAAAGTTCGATCCAGTCAATCTCTAGCTATTAATGCCGCATGGAGAATATAATAATTATTGTTGTTCTCGCTTAATAGCCCCGGGCTTCCCCAAACTGGAGAAGTGCAATTGAATATCTCAGCTGGGATTGAATATCGCAATTTCACATTGTTTATTGCCATTGTGATTTGTCTGTGCAGTTTTATATATACGGATATACTATACTTTGGAGCTCTGCATACTAATGCACTTGAAAGTATCTACGAGTTTATTTATATTTATATATAGTTAGAGCAAAATCATAAGTTTTTCGCCCAAATGAATCGAAACTGCTGCTCTAGACCAGATAAACCTTGATTCGTCGCAGACAGACACCTTGATGAAGGTCAGTGCATCGGTTCGGTTATACCTTCTATTGTCCAAGCATATCAATAAACCAGAAAGACCGCCACAACGACGAGATACGATACAAATTCGTTTTCGTTTTCGTTTTCATTTTCGTTTGACCCAGTTAGAGGCTACGACTATGCGGCGTATGCTTAATAATTTGAGCTCCGAACTCACCGCCACTGCCGGCATTTATTATTATTTTTTTATTTGTTTGCGTATCAGCAAGAGAAGCAACAATAACTATATACTACAATAACCTCACTCACTCACTCAGCATAGGAAAACAAAAAACAAGAAATAGCAAATGTATGCGCGATTTGTTGCCTTTTTTCTACAAGATCTTTTTGGGCACGACTGGTACAAAGTCCACGAATTATTTTTTCCCCTCTCGTCAGTCGACCATTTGGCCGTGTGATCTCTTCCTATATGCGCGGGGCCCAGCGTTCTGTTAATTATATTGCAGAAAATCTAAATTGATGTGTTTCTAGATACTCGTGCAGCGGGCCCCCGACCTTGCGTTTATTTGTGAGAGGGGGGCGGGACCGGACCAGCGCCGGTTTTATGTAACAAATAAAAAAATTCCCCTGTCCCACACAACTGATAACAGCGGCTAAGGCAGCTATCTTGACTATACTACAATTTTAAACTATGGAAAACATGCGCCAGAATTTAGGTCACAGCGACAGCGAGATAAAGACGAAGGGAAGAAGGAAAAGATCGTAAGCCGCGAAAATGCAACCTTTGCCGAGTCAATCAATTGTTGTTTACGCTTTTCCGACCTTCAGCGGAGGTGGCACAGCAAAAACGTGGTAAAACGCAAACAAACCTTCTTCACGGTGAATTAATTGTAATTCGTTTAGCGATTTCCTCGAGTGCGACGCCGGGAATTAATTGCACTTCGGTGTGTGTGGCAGTGGTATTTATAAACTTTGCCTTTATTTTCCTATGACAATTTCGAAATCCTAGGCGAGATGCACACACGAACGGTGGGGTATATGTAGTCTGGGGAACGTGTCGGGATCCCCTGCTTTATAGACGACTTGATCGGTTGAACGTCGAGCGTTGACTGAATCGACTGTGAGCGGAACGAGCTCACTTGGGTCTTAAAAGCACTCGCCACAGAGCGCCGCAGAGACACAGACGTAGCCGCAGTCGATGTGCTTTTCTTGTATGGGTGCGGGTCGTTTTTGGTGGCCAGTGAGTGGGTGCGTCACGAGTCGAGGGGCTCGTTGCTGCGAGAGTCGGCACAAGTGGAAGGGGTACGCATCGTGTGGAGTGTGTTGACCGGCGATATTCGCCCCCGTCGCCGCCTCTGCCTCAGCCCGTCTCAGATCGATAGAACCTTATCATTAACTGGCGTTTCGCTGGCGAAATTGATATCCGATTGGGTCAATATATACTCATATACTCGTATACTACATATTTGATGGATGTACTTCCCAGCTGAAGAGTTTAGGCTTTTCATTCACCTCTTGAAAAAGTGCTTTCGAACTCGTCTAGCCGCACTTCTTAGAACCTACCCTACACTTAGGCACTGTGTAAATAGCACCATAACTTTATTAGTTATACAAGAAATTCGTGAATAAACAAATAAACAAGCACTCGTTGAAGAATATCTTTAAAAGGATTACTTTCGATTAGGTAAAACATTTTATAGTATCCTCAGTATAGTAAAATCTTTAAATTTAAAGTCATGAAATGAACCTATTATAAAATTAAATATGAATTTGACTTTGCTGAATTTCAAAAATAAATTTGATTAATCAACGTTTCTATATCTTACAAAAAAGAAAGAAAACCCCCAGAATACTCATTTCTTTGGGCTTCCCAGCTCCGTAATACCAGGTGCTTATCCAAAATATCGTTCACTCGGTCATAAAAATAGCATAAATGGACTATAGTAGAGATTGTAGCGGTTTCGCTCACGTAACATCAAAATGCCGTATCTCAAAAAGATAAGGACATGAATGAACTTTAAATTCGGCAGGGGGACTTTGGCCTTTATGCAGATGGCGGTTAGTGTATGCTACTACATGCATGGTTTATGTAAACTTCTCAAAACTGAAGATCGGCTCTCCACATCGGGTCGCCTCTTATCGCCTTTACTTACACGGCTAGTTAGTAAGACTGTTTATTTGTTTGCCGCACACACATGATAAACGGAGCTGAAAAACAAGTCTTAAATGATTTGATTTTATAACCAGAGAACTGACCAATGAAGGGGCCCAGATAAGCAGCAATTGAGAGTGTGCTTATCGCTCTCACTATTTATAGTTGAAAGTCCAATATCTAGCGCTGTGGCGGCGGGGGGCCTGTGAGAACTCTAGTAAGTAGTACGCAATTTCGGCGAAATGGGACCGATAGCGACTGGAGCACGCGGTGGCGATAAGGGACGAGTGAGTGCCTCTGCCAGAATAACCTAGTGCAATCGGTGACGCGTTAAAAGTGTCTACCTGGCGTAAATAACACTTGCTTATCGCCCGGCAGAGATCTTGGTTCTCCCGAAGAAAGTCTGCCCGAATTGGGGGGCTTATTAGCGTGCCTGCCGGGTGCGCTGGTATCGGGTGTATCTGGATCTTCAGGATGGACTTTGGACCGCAGCAAACTTGAAATATGCGACGGCTGCCGACCAAGGCAGCGACCGCGGCAGCGGCGGAGGTAGCGACGCATGTCTAACGAGGGCGAGACGAGAGGCGAAGCGATATTAAGGCGCTGGGAACCAGTTGTGCCGCGACCCCCTCGCTGATCATTCACAGCTGCGTTGCAGCAGCAAAACAAAGTTAATAAAAGCGCGAGAGCTACCTGAGAGATACTCGACTGAGAGATACCCCGTTTCTGCACTATCAGGTTTACGAAACTAAAAGTTTGTAGTAATCCAACGGCCATTAATATTTGTGAGAGACTTAAATATAAAATGAAATGAAATTTAAGTTAAGATTATATTTATTTTGAAGACCTGTTGCTTGAATAATAAACTGAATATACTGAATGTACATAGATTTTATGAGTTAACTAAACTTATTAGATTTATTTGGCTAACAAAATGCTTAATATGTATAGGCTATATGTACATACATATCCATGATAACCTTCCCTAATGAACCAAATTAGAAACTTATGAAATCACTATCTCATTTTACTTATAAATCTAAAGTGTCATATACATAAGTATCTTTCACTTCAATTTCAAGCGAAATCGAGTTTATTTGTCAATTATATATTGATAAGAAACCTAAAAACTAAACTAAACAGTAAACAGTACTCTATTGAAAAATAATTCATGAGTGTGAAATACTGGAAAAGTACTTTGAAAGGAAAAATATTATTGTGTCAAATGTGATTAATTAATTTATAGATACATGAAAACTAGTTTATTAACAGTGACCACAATACTGATACAATGTTATTAGATCTAACTATAAAATAATAAAAATAAAGTAAATGAAAGTATTTAATCTTACTTAATGTTATCTAATTTACCGGTCTCTCTCTTCTAGACAAATTGTGGTATCAGTCCATATAAATTTTGGTAAATAAATAAGTTCCAGGCTAAAGAAGATTTTTTGCAGTTGTTTGTTTTTAAATCTGGTTAGAATTCTTCCATAAAATATATATTTAAAACGGTCTTGAAATGTATTTAATAGCTTCTGGCACGCTTGTTACAAATCGCTTAAACGCTTCTGGCATACCCCGTTAACTATACGATTACCGGGTATGAAAACAAACAAAACTCTCAATGGAGAAGGGGGAGGTCAATACCTAATAGTTTCGCTGTTTTTCAAATCAATTAGCGTTTGGGATTCTGTTCCTATATGTGTGCCTTTGTTGTTGTAGTTGTTGCTGGGTCAAATTAAGCTTTTCTTTGGCATTTTCCTTTGAGTGGCAGACACGTAGGCCAGAGAACGGGAGAGAGTAAGAGAGCTACACCTGCTTTTGCATGTGTGGGTGTGTTTGTTTTACAGATGTTTACCATCTAGCAAAGCTCTCAGCTCTGCTCTCTCAGCTTTTGCTTTGCTTCTCCTCTTTCTCCTCCACCCACTGTAGTCTGAGAAGAAGAGAGCAAAGGGAGAGGGAGAGAGCCCCGTTAAGCCGCTCAGAAAACGCGACTCGGACTTTGAACCTCTTCGATTAAAGCGTGTTTTGAAAACACACAAGAAAACAACAACTATTTGGTGGCACTAAAAAATTAAAACAAACAAACAACAACAAGGACGGGTGTTGTAATAAATACTTTGCTAGTAGTTTTTAGTGTCTATTTCGGGTAACTAGTTTTTTTTATAAGATTTGTGACCTAATTATTGCCGAACAGGTTGCGGAGTTTTAGCTTTTGTGGGCGGAAACAGGGGGCGGGACGTCGTTACGCTTCAGTGAGAGTAGGTCGTTGGGGCAACGGAGGCATGCGTTTTTACGAGGGAAATGTAAATAAAACTCGGAAATAAAATGTAATCCTTACTATGTAAATTCAATGTCTCCTTAATCCGAAAACGTAAAACAGGATTAACGAAACGAAAAAAGGCGCACAAAGAAAACAACAATAACACAAAATGAAGGTACAACGGACGACGGCAGCAGCGAAAAAGGCGAGAAGCAAAGACGCGCGCAATGTTGTAAGCTTTGCGGTGGTACAAGAGAGACTGAGAAGTGAAACGAAAACAGAAGCTAAAGAGGAAGCGAAGACGGGAGATGCAGACAAGAGAGCAGCAACAAGCGCGAATGTTCCACCATATGATCGAAGTTACAACAACCATGAGAAGGTCCAATGGTGGTGGTAGCACAAACATTCACATAGACAACACAACCCAACCCAACTACAGTTTTCTATTGAATGTAAAATTTAAACTTTAGAAGGGATTTCGGTTAAAAAAAAATTTAGTGTAAATTTGTTCATAAAATAAACCTTACATGTAAATAATTTTTTTTGTTTTGTTTATTAAGTAATAAATAAAAGTTTTTACTTTCCAACTATTGGAAATGACCTTGAGTTTCCTTAAAACCCTCTAAAACTCGAAACGAAAGATGAGGTGAATTTGTGCTTTAAGAAACGTTAACAGCATTAATTATAAAATAATGGGCAATTACCTCGGGGTTAATGTGGAATGCGTGAAACGTCAAACAATAAATTTTAACACTTTACTTTCATTTTTCTTTCACTCAGTAGCTAAGCAATATAATCAAACAATTCATCACATTTAGTGCAAGATTTAAGCAGTTTCCCAGGCTTCACGTACTTTTTAAGTACTAGTTAAAACGCGTACTAAAAAGTTTATTTGCAATACACAAATTTTCTAAGGGAACCATATTCTCACGCGAACTTGAACTTTAGCATACATAATTAGCTTAGATCAGTATGCAAATTTGTGTACATTCTTAATTAGCCCCTGTTCCGGTGAGCATAGCTAAAGAAAACAATAAAAGTTGCCAATGCATGCCGAATTTCATAATGAAGTCAAACAACGTGTCAAAACAAAGTACGTTTCGCTTGATCGAATGAGAAATATATTTACGAAATATATAAAAAAGGCTTCAAATGGAATCTGTGCTTCTTGCATCGTAACTAAGGTCTTAAGTAATCTGATTCTTAGCTCTATTCTGTTTTCTGTGTTGGGAGTGGCCTACTCCTCCGGCTGCTGTTCCTTCTCCTTGTTGGACAGACCGCGTATGCTGACATCGTAGACAACCTCCTCGATTTTCTTGACATCGTACTTCAAGGCATCGAAGCGCTTGCGCAGGCCATCGTTCTTGAGGTTTAATAGGCGAAAGCCCGTGTTCAGGTCCCCAATGAAATGGGAGATGTTCAGGGGACGCTCGTAGTCGCCCATGGTCACAGAGTTGGTGGCAAAGCGCGATAGCTCCGAAGCCAACTGCAGAATCCCCAGCAGATAGTCTTCGACATCCAAGTGGAAGCCGTCGGCCTGGCTGGTTTTCACTGCAATTGTTGCCAATAAATAATTTGATTAACATATTTAAGGTTGCCACTTACAGCCCAGCATTTCGGCCACAGTTTCGCGTGTCACCAGAAAGCCCGCCTCCAGGTAAATGACCAAGGCAATAAGAAAGATCAGCCGCTGAGTAATGTAGGTCCAGTGATCGGAGTATCTGTAGAAAGCGGATCATTAGACGCCCACTATGGAAATTTCGATTTGACTCACCTATAGTACTGCCCTTGTGGCACCAAGCCAGCCAATTTCTGGTACTTCTCGGAGCAGGCTTCGATCTGCTTGCGTGCCAAGCCACAGGCTCCACTGACTGTTGTTTAAGATAATCCCACAGAATAAGTGAATTGACTAACTAATACATATTAAATATCACTCACTCTGACTCAAATCACTGTGAATTATCTGCAGCTTGATTTGGGCTTCCTTCGCAAGCTGCTCTATCTCGCGCACCACGATGCGAATGTTCTAAAAAATGTAAGGGATTATAGAGAGTGTTGCATGTATTTAACAAATACCCTACCTCCCTTAACTCCTGCTCGTTGTCTATATACTTTTGATAGTTTGAGAAGATGTCCATATTCACAAAATTTGCCATTTTTACCAAGATGTTTAATTTTGTCCAACTTGTTTATGCCGGTTTTTAGATATCGTCTATCGATGTTCTGGAATTTTTTAGCATTTTAAGTGCAAAAGCCAGCGGGCACATTGTATCGATTCCAAAAATAATAACATCGATAGTAACTATCGATATTCCTTCGCTCTATTGTTTTGTGTTAATTAATATTAATTCCAGCTCGTGACAAAAATGTCGTATGTGGGTGTCTCAAAACCAGGAATCTAATATAAAAATCAGGACTAAAGCTTTCCTCCCCACAGGGTCAAGGATATAACCCCTACGGCCAGCCCGGCGCCGGCTATGCAGCTCCCCCCGGAGCATTTCCGCCTCAGAATGCTCAGGTGTCGCCACAGGCACAGCAATGGTTCGCAATGGTGGATCGCGATCGTTCTGGCAAGATCAATGCATCCGAGTTGCAGGCTGCCCTGGTCAATGGGCGTGGCGATCACTTCTCGGATAATGCCTGCAAGCTGATGATAAGTAAGCACGACATGTCGAAATTCCCATAGGAGCCCTCCCCAGCAGAAACAGTGACGTCAAAGGGCAGGGACCTCTTGCCTTCTGCATGACTACATACAAACTTATTTGCCTTCCCGACCCCCAGTGTTTGGACAGCTCAGACGGACACGTATTTGTTTGGATCACCTTGGGGCGCCGCCAGACACTATACTATCTCTTTTGTTTACTTTGTGATTTATGCTGATTTTATCGCTCCTTTTGATTCTGCTCCAAACAGGCATGTTCGACAACGACGCCAGTGGCACCATCGATGTTTATGAGTTCGAGAAGCTCTACAACTACATTAACCAATGGCTGCAGGTGTTCAAGACCTACGATCAGGACGCCTCCGGTCACATCGAGGAGCATGAGCTGACACAGGGTACGTTTTTACTCTTAGTCACTATCTAGACTTTTTTTTGGGAAACTGATTAAACTGATCCCCTGATTCAGTTGCAAACTTCATCCTGAAGTTAGCTTTTTTTAACTTGCTAATAATGAAAACGATTTAGGCGGGTATCAAGCAAGAAGATATTTGTATACCTTGTATACCTTTTCATAAATCTACTTCCAAGAATATATTTTTAAATATGTATTTGAATTTATCGTTACTTCCTGAAAACTGAGTTTTTACTTCGTTGCAGATTTTAGGTCTTAATTCTAACACCCATCTAGTTCATATAATGAAAATCAATGCCTGAGTCACTTTATCAAGAGGTTTGAGTATACAAATTCATGAATCACTATGCTTGAAATTTGTGAAAAGTAAACTCAAATTAAGTTTCTATGTTTTTTCTTTACTTATTTTTAGCATTTTGCAAATTATATTAATATATTTTAATTTCTTTAGCAAATTTAAATATAGAATAAATTCTTCTTCAAAGGTTTTATGTCAGTTTTTGTACTCTATACCAATTTTACTTTTAAAACTTCCTAAACGAAAACTCAACTAATACTTCAATATATTCACACAGCCTTCACTCAAATGGGCTTCCGTTTCACGCCCGAGTTTATCAACTTCCTGGTGAAGAAGAGCGATCCGCAGACCCACAAGGAGGTGTCCGTGGACCAGTTCATAGTGCTCTGCGTGCAGGTGCAGCGCTTCACGGAGGCCTTCAGGCAGCGCGATACGCAGCAGAATGGGACCATCACCATTGGCTTCGAGGACTTTCTGACCGTGGCCATTGGCTGCTCCTACTGAGCAACCACTACTATATTCGGGCAGTTACTACAAGATCGACACTCGAGCAGACAGGCAACAGCCATCAGGGGAAGAGAGGAACCAATTCCGCGATCGCTGCATTTTCTTACAAAATTCGTTTACGGTGTTTGTTAGCTTTGTAATGTTACGTAATCATCACTCCGCACAGTCATATTGCAATCTCCTGTTATCAGAATCCAATTTCAAAAGTATTTGTTAACGCAGTCCGACTCACACTCATAGTACAAAGTCTCTTGCGCCTAAAAATAATAATAAAACAAAGTATACACGTTTATTTATAAAAGTTACAAAGTATTGTGATGTGTTTTGTTTTATTTAAAATGTATGTAAACATTGATGTATGAAAAGTTCATTATAAAAAGCATGTCTTAGGTCTAGCAGCAGTCACACTGCCCTACACTACAGTTCGCAATCGTGTCTTGGATTTGCAGTTGGGAATTACAATCATAATCAATCTTAGTCTTAAGCGACTCGAGATGGCGGCACAAAGGCACACAGTAAAATACAAAACATTAATATATATCAGTTGAAAACATTTGAGCATAAAATATGTTTGGCTTTTGGTTTGGGAATCGTATTTGTGGTTTTCCAAATTATTATAATTTTTTTTATATATATAATTTTTTTTTTTGGTTTGTAGATATATAATTTTTGAAATACAAAAATTCAGTCTTGAAAGTCCATAAATATCTATGAAGTCAATGTCTTTAGGGTAAGGACTTGGATAGTCCAAACAATAATCAATAAAATCTCTTTTTCAGTCGTAGAGTTCATTCAGTACAAATGGCATTGTTAACCAAGAGGTGGGTTCAAGCCCAGTTAAGAGATCGCGTTGGGATAAATGCAAAAGTTTTTGGGCAAGATGCCAAGGAGTATGCTTTTCTGGAAATGTGCGCATGGCAAGCCCTAAGAGAATACTTTTGATTTCTGGACAGCAGCGTAATGCGTTTAATCACTTAATCGATAATATGGCCTTTAAAAACAATATTTGAGTGCGGCACATAAGCTCTTAAATATATTAAATTGTGTAAATAATTGTGCAATCAATAGTCAATCATAAAATATCATAATAATCAGGGTAAAGAGCGTTTTTCGTTTGAGTATATATACGCATCATTCGAAGTATGGGATGTGATCTCTTAGGACTACTTTGATTATTTGCTTTGATTAGATTAGTTTACAATTTCTTAGTTGCTACATAAGTTACTACAAAGTAAACATTAAATATTTGGGATGACACATGATGAATGACAAGAAATTATATGCTAGCAAGTTGATACAAATCAAATGACACACAAATAGACGCACATCTCTCTGCAGAAAATCTATAATTATTTGGAAGCTTCACTCGGTCCCCACACATAGTCAGTTATATTATTTGGTATCGAATTGGTAGTCGGAGCCGGAGCCTTTCAGCCGCCCTCACTTATTGCAGTCGATGATCAGCTTGCCCTGCGAGTCGTCCGACAGGGAGCCGCCACTCATCCCATTCTCGCACTTCATGGAGTACTTTGAGCGCCGCTTGCTGGGCAGCTGTGGCAGATCGGTGTGGTGCTTGCGCACATGGACGCCGAGGTTGCCCCGCTGCTTGGACTTGTACGGGCAGTAGGGGCACTGATGGGACGGCTCCTTGCCACCGCACTCGACGTTCTCGTGGCGGCGCAACGTGGACTTCCAGCGATACTTCTTGCCGCAGTGGCGGCACTCGTAGACCGGCTCTCCGTCCAGACCGATGCCATTGGGACTGGTGGTGCTGCCGTTGCTGCTGCTGCCGCCGTAGTCGCTAAGTGTGAACTCCAGATTGCGGAAGGCCTGGGTCTGGGCGTCCAGAATGGAGCTCGATGAGCCTCCATGGGTGTTGGCATTAAAGATGCTTATCGAGTGGTTGCCAAACTTGTGGGCACCGCCACTCTGCTCCATCAGGTGGATGTCATCAAAGGCATGATAGCGACCATCGTCTTCGTCCTCCGTCGAGGAGCCCGGCTCGTTTTCGCACTCCGAATGGCGGAAGTCACGCTCTTGCTGCTTGCGTAAGAGGTTTTCCAGTATTTTGGTGGGTGTGATTTCGCCCATCGCTCCCGGTTCGTTCTCCTCCTTGATGCGACGATGAGGAGTCTGCTGGCGCAGGATCTCCTGGGCGCGCAGTTGCTGCTGGAAGCTGTGCAAGCCATTCCGCATCAGAGCCTCCGCAATGACGGCTGCCTGGGGCTTTGGGTTGGGCACAACTGGTGGAGACACCACCGCCGAGCTATTGGCCACCAGCACCGAGGTGGGTATGGCCGTCACCACGGGCTTCGTCGCCGCTGTCTTCAGGGAGTAGTTAAGCCTTGGATGAAATGAGGCGGCAGCGCCAGCGGCAGCGCCCACCATTTGGGTGGTTTTTTGTGCGCGCATCACTTCATCAGCATTCAAGTTTTTTGAAGCCGTCTCGGAGGCCGAACCGTACACGGCAATGGCGGCGGCAATGGCCGAGGGCTCCAATATCTCGCCGGAGGTGGGAGACACCTGACGATCCGGCGGCTGTTGCTGCTGCTGCTTGGGCACCTTGGCGGACTTGGTCTTGTAGAACTCGAAGAGCATATCTGAGACCTCCGAAACGGATAGGCGCTTGCGGCGTGATCCTGCCACCTGGAGGCGCTGCTCGTCCCGCTGCTTTCCATTGAGAATGCTGCGCTGGATGGTGCGCCGAATCTCGGCGGCGGCCACCACATGCGGAGCTGTGTTCTCCTTCCTGCTCAAGTCTGTAAACGGAAGCATAAATACGGATTAGTTTTAGGTTGTTTTCTTCACGGAATTGCTCCTTTGGTATAAGCTTTTGATGAGCTGCTGCAGTGACACAAATGAAAAAGCAAGTTAAAACTCTCGGCTAGCTGGGATTAGGCAGAAAAAATAAAACATTAAATGTTAAATGATTAAGCATGCATAGAACTAAAGATAAAATACTAGAACTACAAATGAATAATTAAAGCATTAACTTTGTTTTTTTTTTGTGGAAATAAATAAACAAAAAGTACACATAAATATAAATTTTATTAACTTTGGTAATCACATAATTTCGGCACAAATAAAATAAACTTTTAGAGCAGCGGCAAATGAAAACATTGTTTTTTTTTTTTGTGTGTTGGATGATTTCGTTGCTGATGATGTTGTTGATGATGATGATGGTGTTTTGTTGGTTTTGTATGTGGTGAGTGAGTTTTTTTGATGAACCAAAACCATTTTAAAATGTAACTCATTACCTGTCGAAGCATCTGGAAAACAGAGAAGAATAGGTTAGATGGGTGTTGGGATTAATTTAAGTTGCATCACTATTTAATCACTGAAAGAATCCTTGGTGGACCTGCAAAATAAACAAAAGTTTCAATTAATTATTTGTCACTATTTAAGTTAATTTGAGTGCAAGGTTGCTTGGCTTTATCTCTTTTGCTTTAGCTATGGGCGAAGAGCTTTTTGGCAAATTTTATATATTTTATTTAAATATTTAACGCTTTGCCAAGCTTAATTCCAGCTTAATTAGCACTCCGCCCACGCGAAAGGAAAAGCGTCCGCTCGGCAACACAATCGAGAATGCACTGTCGGCGCTGGCTCTAGCTTACAAATTTTCCTTCCCTTTTCCCCGAAGCACGAAGCCGAGAGTCCTAAATCCCGAAACGCAGGCGCAGCTGCGTTTCCCCGTCTGCCTGTATGGGTGAGTATCTGTGTGTCTGTGTATCTGTTGCACAGCAAGTGCAGTTTTGCCTGCTTTTCGTTTAGGATCCGCTTCGATCCTTGATTTATTTTTGGGTTTTTCTACCTAACTCAACAGTTGTTGTTATTGTTATTGGTCCTGCCCTCTCTTTCGTTTAGTGGAAAACTGCAACTGGGGAAAACTTTCTCTGAGAGGCAGCAACTCAAATCTCGATTGCGCGAGAGAGAGTGTGTGTGTGTTTGGAGAGAGAAAAGTAGATGATTTTTCAAAGCATTTTAAACCGAAATACTCTTCTGCCAGCTTCCGGTGGTGTTTCCCTTGTTTATTTTTCCTATTCCTACTTTTAGTGCATCTGTTCCAAATACATGTTGCTGGATTTTGAAGGTCAGCAGTGGAAAAGTTAGGGGAGGCTAAAAGCAGCCATAAATGGATTTAATTACATTTCTTGGAATTTCGGCGAAGAGCTGTTTATTATCTAAAAGTATTCCTGATTTTATTTAAAATTTCTCGATAAAAGTTCATTCTTTGAAAGTCATTAATAAATAATTATGACGAAATAAATAGATTGCTAATTTAATATGATTTGGGGAATGTGATTTAAGGAATTAATCTTTATAATAATAATATACAAATAATTTTAGGTAAAGTTTTAAGAGTAATAATTAAGTTATTATAAAACTAAAAAATCAGTTTCTTATTTTCAGGAAAGATCTTGAATTCCCATCATCAGAAAGTAGATAATCTCAAATTATTTTAAGTTTATATTTCTAAGTTTTGAGAAGAGTTTAGGTTTTCAAATCCAATAACTAACTTAGTAAAAGGCCTAAAAATATAGACTTATAATTGTTGAGAAAATTCTAGGTTTTAAAATCAAATAACTAACTTAGTGAAAGTCATAAAAATGCTACATCAGAAAGTAGATCATCTCAAATTAATTTAATTTTATATTTTAAGTTTTGATAAGAGCTTAGGTTTTAAAATCGAATAACTAACTTTGTAAAAGGCCTAAAAATACAGACTTATAATTTTTGAGAAAATTCTGGGTTTTAAAATCGAATAACTAACTTAGTGAAAGTCTTAAAAATGCAGACCAATAACTTATTAGTAATAAACATCATCATATCCTTCAAAGATGATTCTTCTTAAAGATCATATTTTGAGTATAATGATAGTTACTTTAACATCTAAATATGCAAGATTAAGTTACCTAGTTGTCAACATGTAAAGTTAATATATCATAGATTCTTCGGGTCATTAAATCCATAAATTATTTTCTGGTTATTTCTGGAATTATTTATTATTATATTCTGGATATTTCTGCATTTCCCCAGAGCGACTTTGCCAGTTTAGGTATATTTCAGAGCGGCCATCAGCTTCGATAATTCGTTTCTTTTCTGGAAAGATCTGTAAACATCGACAGAGGAACATTTACTGTCTGGTTCTTGAAGGTCCTCTGCCGACAATTTTCCAGGAATATACCCACACAAATAGCTTCGAAACCAGCCCTTGAAACTTGTGTGTATCCTGGCTTTGCGAAGGTAAAGCCCAAAAGGAGACACCGATAGGGATAATAGGGCAGGCTAAATAGGGAATTCGAGAAAATCGAGGAAAATCACGTGGGAAGCCCCGCCCGACTGCAAAAGCCGCACTCAGATACTCAGATACTGAGATACAGATACACACAGCACAGGCTTAGAGATACAAAGCAGGCAGGCAGGCAGGCAGACGGTCGCGAGTCGAACTTATTTTTAGAAAAACTCAAAATACACAAACAGATATCCTGATTTATGTGTGCGCAAATGTTTTTCAAATGCATTCCTGTGTGTGGGCGAAAGAGAGGCTAGAACTCTCAGAGGTATCCGAGGGATACAAAGTCCCTCTCTAGGTCTGTTTCTCTCAATTGAGTACAGTTAGTTTGTGGTTTCCTTTTTGCACTTCCGTGCCAAATTCAAGGACAGCCAGTGCCATTGTTCCCCGAAAACCTGTTTGGTGAAAGGATTAGCAGCAATCCTGTATCTCTAGCGGGAAATCTGAATCCAAATGCAATTTTTTAAGGGGAAAAAAGAGGAAAAAGGTTGAAAAGATCTCGTGTACTTGCCTGGTTTAAAGGATCCTTTTGTCTAAAACGCATTTGCCAATTAAGAGATTAACTGAAAATATGAAATAAAACAGAAAAAACAAAACCATTAATAAAAAAAAAATTTTTTAAATATAACAAAAGATACTAACCTTTAGAATCATTTATGGTAACTCGTAGAAAAGTTTAAATGAATAAGAAAACTGAAATAAAATAATAAAAACAAAACTTCAGACAAAATAAAAATATTAAAATAATAATAACAAAAGATACTAACCTTAGTTTAAATAAAAACTTACAAGACTTTAACAATTACAACAAACTAAAGTCTAAATTAGATTAAACGAAAACTTCTGTGAAAATCACCACAAATTACTATTATTTCATATTTATTTATTTTTGTTTATTTGCAATAAGTATAAAAACCTTAAATTGGACCTTGTTCATATAATTTGGAACATTTTAAATCCACTTAACCTTTTCTGTTTAATAATCTATTTTAATATTATTAATATTTATACTCAAAGGCCAATAAATGCTTGACAAAGCAGAGAAATCTTAACCATTAGGCGAGTACTGTATATCTTGGCCATTATACCAACTTAATTGTAGGCAGGTTCTTAGAAAAGTTTTGATTAGAACAAAAATTCTATATATTTTTTGGTCTTCATTTCGAAATTTGGTAAAAATGACTCATATCATTAATTCAGCTGTGTTTCTGTTTGAATTTTACACTCAATTACACTCCATATTTGATGGGAAATACTTGTTTCTATGCGAATATCTATGATATTTTCCACTTAAAGTATCGTCAAGTTGTCATGATTGTTGAAACTCAGACCATATCCAACTCGAAGCGTGTGTGTGTGTGTGTTTTTGGAATCCAGGACGAAGGCTTAACTAGATGAGTACCGAGTGCTCCTTGCGCATGTGCTCGTTGAGGGAGGCCTGGGAGCGATAGGTGCGGGAGCACAATGGACACCGATTGGACTCGTAGGTGGGCGAGCGTTTGGCCAGCGCTTGACGCGTGTGCTGCTTCCTGCCCGGCACCAGGCTGCTGGTGTCAATGTTGCTCATATTTTGCACCAGATGCTGCAGCGATCGGGCCGTCGATATGGAGGCCAACTGCTGCAGGGCTATCATGGCGTCCGAGCTGGCCAGGGCCTTCTTGAGGCTGTTGTCGCTGGAGTTTTCCAAGGGCTCCTCGTTCTCGCTTTTCTGCTCCACGGCGACAGGTTCTTCAGCTGACTTGCGATCCTGCCTGAGTCCGACACCGATTACCGCTGCCTTCTGCCTCGAACCGCTGGGACAATCCGAGCTGGGTTCATGGGTGCGCAGATTGTACTTCAGTTCCATGACGCTGGTCCCTGCAACGAGAGAAAAGGCCAACGAAAATCAAAATAAAAATACAAATTATAAATAAGAAAGAAAAAAAAAGAAACAAAACACATAATTATATTGCACAGTGCACATTCAAACGCATTCATACATATTTACAAATTTAAAATCGATGAAGGAAATGAATAAAAATAAAGGATAATATTTGGAGTAAAAAGGTAAGACTTGGATTTCGACAGGACAAGACTTCTTCTTGTTATCCGCTTCAATTTATTTACAAAAATTCAGTATTTGTTCGGCTCTTTTTTGGCATCAACGAGAACTGGTCTAGTATTCGTATAATAATAATAATAATAATAATATTCGGGTAACAGAAACTTAAATGAACTCCTCCTCTTCCGTCTCCACTTTAATTTCGGATGTATACAAAATATCCGGATCGAGATCCATGGCTGCTGCTTCGGTGTCCAGGCCATCATCATCGTCGTCTTCAACATTGGTCTTGGCATTAGCATTGGCACTGCCCTTGGCCTTGGCCCTGGGCCTTTGCTTGCTGTGCTGCACTGGCTCCAGAAAGAGCTCCGCGTCGTGGAGCTTTTTGTGCCGATTGAGATGGGAGCGCCGCTTGAACCACTTGAGGCAGAAGTCGCACTGAAAGCGCTTAAAGTCCTGGCACTCCTCCCGCTGGTGCAGCATCAGGCGACTCAGGGTGTTGTAGTAACGTCCGCACTGGCACAGCAGCTGGTTCTTGGGGCCGTGGCGCACGAAATCAGCTAAACAGGCGGGGGAGAGAAGAAACAGAAAGGGAATGCGGTTGGATTTAGGCTAGCTTCCAAAACACAGACACAGTCATAGACACGGGCTCTATAGCTCTAAAGTCACACACGATTTACAGGGAGAGGCTAGGGGCTGGGTTTTGAGGTGATCTCGTGGGTGGCGATGAATACAACAAATTCGTTTCAGTTTGACATTTTTATTGGCTGATATATGATTGATTGGACTACTTATTGCTATATGCGAGAGAGTGAGAGTCAAGTTAAATGTGTATAGACCTTTCTTGGCTGGCCCAGTCCGGCTTTGGCTCCTCCAGCTTTAGTTTCTCTCCCTTCCATCGTCGTTCCGGCGTCCTAGAGAAAAGAGAATCATGTTAGTGACTTGTTATTTAGCGGGGCTTTTGCAACGGACTCAATAATTACTGGCCTTGGTTTCGATTGTAAACATTTATTTATTTATTTGTATTTACTGGTAGGGGTTAAAACGTTCTCTCTAGGGCTTGTATAATGTTCGGAGTTTAAAATACTTAGACTTACACACTTGACTTGAGCTGATTTGGTTTTGGAAATTGGTTTTGAGTCTACGGATTGAGCAATTCAACTAGAACTTCATATGACGGCTTAACATATCTATGATTATTCATTTGAGATCATAACTTTGGCTATATTACAAACAGTTTACTGAAATCTCCAGAGATTCTTAAAACACGAGGAGGATTATGTAGCAGTTATATACAAGGGAAACATATAATAAAATAGATCAGATTGGAGATTTGAGTGAGCTGACAGGTTACATCAATATAGCTCTTAAATCTCCAGAGATTTTCAAGTAAAACCTTTTGGTATGGAACATACATCACAACAACAACTGCTAAACAGAGATAGAGAGACTACAATCTTAGGTTTAAGTTAATGTCAATCGACCTAATGTGTCAGGATCAGCGGCTCCCCGGAATCGGCATGCTTCTGGTTCATATGCTTGCGCAAATCCGACTTGTACTTGCACTTGTGCGGACAATGGGGACACTTGAGGTTCGGCTCCACGCCGCACTCGTAGTTCTTGTGCCGCTTCAGCGATCCCTTGATCTTGTACGTCTTGCCGCACACATTGCACGCGTACTTGCAGTCATCCAGCGGATAATCACTGGTGCTCACCTGCTGCTGATGCAGCGTCATTGTGGTGTTGCCGTGCATCGTCGGTGCACTCGACAATCCGTTCATATACAGCTTCTGGGGCTGCTCCTCATCGATGGGTATTTTCTCCACCACATAGCCCTCGTCGTCGAGCAGGTGATGATGTTGGTCTTCGTCCTCATCATCATCAACCTGCTGGTGATCATGGCCGCCCTTCATAGCCTCCAGTTCCAACTCCCGTTCGGCCTCATCGGCATCGGCTAGCAGCAAGCCCGACTCATGGCTGGACACCACACACGTGGTGGTGGTGCTGTGGGCACTTTGCGGCGCCATGGCAAGGCTGGTGGCTCCATATTGCATTACGTCGCGCAGCAGCATCTTATCCTCCAGCCGGGAGGTGTCTATCTTGATGTACTCCTGCCGCGGTGGATGCTGAATGGTCAACTGCTGGCGATGTGGCTGCTGCGGATGCTGTTGGTGCTGCTGTTGCTGCTGCTTGACAATCTGAATGGTAGTGGCCTGTGGCTTGTGCAGCAAGCTGGTGGTGTTCGTGTTTGTTGTGGCATTCTTGGTGAGCGCGGGAATGGTGTACTGGATGTTGCCCACCGGATTGCCCAGATCATCGGGTGGCAGCTCAACCACCACAGTGGCGCCCGTCAACAGTCCCGAGGACCCAGCACTGCCATGGCCATGGCCACCGTTGCTCAGCGTGGTGGCCGTGGTGGGCACAGCATTGGCGATCGAGTAGGGAACCGTCTCCAGGATTGTCCAGTAGCCATCTGCAAGAAGGTGGGGAGAAGAGAAGAGAGAGACTCTGGTCAGTCATCCGCCGGGATGAGTAACTCAAATGTATAAAATAATTACTTGTAAGCATTTTAAACAAGTGTGTGTCTGTGAACTGCGGGGCCGTCTGGGGGGATTTCTTTAACGGGGTGTGATGGGATTTATAAACTTGGACTTGGTTTTATTTGCTTTTACGCATATTTATATATGATTCGTATGCTTTATTCTTAATCGCTTCTTGCATTTACAAAGTTATAGAATAGAAAAATGTACACAAATTCTCTCGATACGCTTTTGCGTAGCTTCTTTATATAACACCAAGAACACTATAAAATTACAGGTAGGTAAATGTAGGTATATCGAATTATTAAATGTATAACTGAGGAATATTTATGTGGGTGTGTATTTTTGTGTGTTTTTGTTTGTTTGAAAAACGTGGCAAACTAATGGCGCTTTAAGTCTTTGATTGCTGGCAAGAATATTTGAGTTTTGAGAGAACACCAACCACTAAACAACATATAAAGTATATAGTAAATCTGTATCTGTATCTGTATCTGTACGTATTTGTATAAATAATTAAATTGGTCTGTGACCGATTGCAGCTAACTTAGACTTATAACTCAAAACATAAAGAGACGGGAAAGGAAAAGTTAAAAAACGGAATGCGCTCAGATAAATTATTGGCATAAAAAGAGAGGCTTAGAGTTCGTTAAGTAAATTGGTGCACGGAATGTGGGGGGCGGCCAGCTCTGCCACAACGTTGAACGGTAGAAGGGTTCGGTTACGGGTATGATTTTGGGTTCGGGTTCTGTAGGTTGCGGTAGGTTAATGGTTGCGGGTCGCAGGCTGCAGGCTGCAAGGTTGCTAGGTTGTTGGAGGTAGCTACTACTTGGACAAGCAACTATATATTGTCTGTATATTTTCATTTGGTAAACATTTCACATTACGCCTCTTGCGAGCGGCTGCGCTCTCTTTGTGGTCTCTCCTAGCCATCATCATCGTAGTCCTCGTCATCCTCCTCGCTCTCCTGCAGCGCCGGCACTGCCGTAATCGTTAGATCCCGACCCGCGAAATCGAAATTGATCTCGCAGAGGGCCGCCGCCACATCGCTGTCCATGCCACCGCCATCGGCATCCACATCCGCATCGGCATCGTTGTCATCCGGATCGCCGTCCTCCTCCTCGTTGCTCAGATCATCCTCGTTGCGTATCACATACAGGCTCTCCTCGTCGTCGCGTGACTGCTCGTAGAGCATGCAATGCTTGCGCTTTGCATGGCGCAGGACATGATCCTTGCGCCGCGACCGATACTCGCAGGAAACGCACTTGTACTTCTTCTGCTTCAAGCAGTACTTCCGCACGTGCTCCTGCAACTTCTGGTGCGACTTGTAGTAACGATTGCAGTGTTTGCACTGCATAAACGTATCCCGTGACAGTCCTGCGCCACTGGCATTCGCACCGCGTGCCGCAGCATGGTTGGAGGATGCGCTGGTGTTCACTTGGGTTATGGTTGCGCTGCTGTTATTGTTGTTATTGTTGAGATGATAGCCATAGAACTCGTCGCCGGCATTGCCAGTGGCGCCGGGTTGGGCGCTCGTCGAGGAGGTGTCCACGCCCAGGAGGCTGCCCAGGATGGGATAGATGTCTGCTGGTGGTCAACATATAAACGGGTTCACACACACACACACAGCATTGAGGTGGCGATGACGGTATCGGTGTCGGTGTCGGAACAAAATAAAAGGAGAACAAAACCAAAAGGCAAAATTAATAGTGGATCGATAACAGAGCGCACATTTAAAATTAAATTAAGTTAAATCAAAAATAATATCGAGAACTTAGTGTCTTTCTTCTACCCAATAGACGCTGAATGGTGAATGTCGAGCTGGATTGGTGATTGGTGAGTCTTGTTGTTGTTGTTGTTGTTTTTGTTGTTGGTGATTTTCTTTGGGTTCTGGAGTTAGCAGCTGGGAACGATGATGTTTTGGTGTTATGAACGATGATTGGTGGTGGGATGCGATGCGGTGATGGAGATGACGTATGGATGACACAATATTCCCAGAAGAGTTACACATGTACGCACCACATATACAAAAAGCCACTCAAGCAATCTAAACAAAAGCTTCGAAATATATATCATATATGTATATATACAGGAAAACTAAAAATAGGTAACGGGTAACAAATGTCAGTGTGTTGGTGTGTGTTGGAGTAACTTGTTGGTGTGATTTTCAAAAACTACAACAATACAGCAAATTAAATTACATATGTTTATCATATATGTATATATATTTTGTTCAGTACAATATCATTGATTATCATGATGCGAGGGCCTCGCCAAGATGTCTTTCGTCTTTCAGGCTTAAGTCCTTAGGAACCGAGTTCATATCCAAATCAGGTCCATCTAGAAAAAGAGAAAAATTGATGTTAGTTCAAGGTTTTTAAAGTTGATTCCACAAAGGGCATCTGCTTTCTTATGTTGTTTTTTTTTGGTTCGCTGCAATGGAGAAAGTTTTCAAAATGCATTTAAAAGTTTCGATTTTTCATCTCTTTTTTCAATATATATTTAAATTTAGTTTTTATTTGTTGGTTTTCTGGTTTCTGCCTGTGTTTATACTTATAACAATTAAATCGTTTTACTCGTTTAACATTTAAAATATATAGTTTTACAAATTTTTGTTTAAGGCGTTTTCTCGGCTTTATATATTACACAATCATCATTAAATGTACTCTGAATTCGTTCTAACATTTCGTTTTTGTTTCAATGAAATTGGTTTTTAAGTTTTTAAGCACACTTTTCTCATAGTCTAACTGGCATTTTGAATGTCGTCGTTTGTTTCGTTACGTCAGATTTTCAATTTTTCATAAATATATATATATTTAGATAGATTTCTATTTTAAATTTGTTATTTTCTAAATTGCAGTGCAAAAAGCAATGTGATTTTTATCCTTTTTTTTTTTTGTATATAAATCTTTAGTTGTTTTTGTATAATTATCGTTTAGCTATAGTACAAAGGTGTTCCAACTCGAATCGAATTTGTATTTTGTCTGCTTTTTTGTGGACATTTTCATTCTTTGCGTTCCATTGTCAACATTTATTTACTATTCGTGAAGCGTGCGTTTTAACAGCAATTAACAATCATTTCTCATTTCTCACTTCCCCTTGCTCTTACTCTTTTGTTTTTGTTAACTTAAAGCTACTTGATTTACTTGACTTTATTGTGTGTGTGTGCTATGTTTTTAGTTCCCCGTTTTTGTATTATTAGTTTTTTATCCAGAAATAATATTAGAATAAAATGAATAAAATTACTAAAAAACATACAGAAAGTGTTGCAAGCAAAATATCAGAGTTTCCTATTATGTATGTGTTTATGTTTAGGTTTTTGTGTGTCGTGTGTGTTTGAAAAGAAAGCCTTTCTCTTGACCAAAACCCAACCTATTGCCACCCTTGCCCTCTCTCTAGGATCTAGGATCTAGGATCCCAACCTTCTCTCGTTCCATTTCATTTCAATCACAATTAATCACATCGATTCCTTTATATGTATGTTTGTTTTGTTTTCGTATCTAATATATATTTAGATATATATTTTGCTTTACATATAATTTAACATTCACAGCTCCTTGTTTACAACTTTTTTTAGCGTGTATTTTGTGTTTGTGTGTGTGTTTTGGGGTGTGTACTCTTTGATATTGTTTTTGTTTTTTAACAGAATTAATTAATAAGGATACATATTAGTAGAATAGAGTTGTTATCTGGGGTGTTAGTACAATTTCTCGAAAAATATTTCTCTTTTTGTGTGGGTTATACACACACCCTCCCTCCTCCTCCTATGTTTCTGTACCTTGGGTGTGTTTTAAGGGTTTTATTTGTGTTAGTAGATAGATTGTTTGTTTAGTTGTTAATCAAATTATATTGAAATTTATCACATGCCTTTCTCTTTACATTTTAACTATAACTCGACTCGAAAGTTCTGCCAACATTTCGGACTCTGTCTTGGATTTCCCTAAGTTTCCTTCCTTCCTTTTGTATATTTGGTTCACATTTCGAGTCCATCACATGCGCTGTTGATAAATTATAAAATAGGCTTGGTAATAGATGAATCCATCGCTTTCCGCTCGTTGTAACAACAAAAAATTAAATGTTCTCCGCTTAGAAAAGTAATTAAAATTATTATGCTTTTTGTTTATAGATATAAATAAGAACCACAACCTTAGAAAACAAATTAGATTATTGATTATATGTGAAGAAACGAACGTATACAAATGGTGAATTAGAATTATATTCTAACCGAAATGATGGGCAAAAACAACTCTCTAGAAACTGACTAGCGCAAGAAAGCGATTATCTTTAAAAATATATAATGCGTAATATTAATAATAAGTGTATCAATCCAAAGCAGATATATAACCAATCGAATTTGTTTCACAAAAGTTCACAACGAATTAAAATTTTCATGCATTTCCTCTTCCTCACCTAATTCGCGAATACTGACCGATAAGAATTTTGTTTTTTGTGTCTAACACTTTTCCACTTTAAATATTCGTAATAATCATTTTTTTTTTAGTTTTTGTTTCATTTTTTTGTTTTTGTTTTTGTGTCAATTTGTGCCATTGTTGTTGTCTGTAATTTAATTTACTTTCTTATCACATTTTTTGTGTGTGTGGCACAAAACTTTAAAAACTGACAACAAATTAATGGTATGCGCGCGCCCCTAAATGTGTTTTGTTTTTAGTTAAGTTTTTGTTATACATTTAAGCTCTTTCTTTTTGTTTTTGTATATGAACAATTATCAAAAAACGTTTAGAATTCGTGTTTGTGTTGTGTTGCGTGTTGTGTGTGTAAATAATATTATATTGTAATAACAAAGACTCCTCCTCCTCCTCAGGGTTTGCTTCCAAATGGTTCTCTTCCCCCCGTTCTTCTTCCTCAATTTTGACAAATGTAAATTATATAATTAATAAGAAAACATATACAATTACGATTACAATTAATTACAATGACGACTATATTCTTTATATCACATACCAATTTATATTTCCTTTCTGACTGTGACTCGATGCGAGTTCCCCCAAAACCCGTTTCTACGTTTACATTGCCAATTCCCACCTCCTCCTCCTCCCTCGTTCACACATCCCGCCTGCTTAATATTTTCTACCAAATAATTAATAACTGTTTTAGTTGTAGTTTTTAGCTGTAGTTTTTAGTTGTTGTTTCACTTTCAGTTTGTCTTCTTAAAACCTTTCTTGTTTGCTTTGTGTAGAGGCGCCGCCCTGAACCCAAAGCCACTTTAATTTTGATTTCATTTTTGGTCAAATTAAAATTCCCGCTATCACATATCGTGGTTCATTGTAATTAAAACATAATTTAAAAAAAACGTACATGGAATGAGCACAAGATAAATTAATAAATTGTTGGTTTTGTTTTGTTTTTTTTTCTTTGTGTTTGTTTTTAGAAAAAGAGTAGATAGAGATCGTTTTTAACTACTAACTATAATTTGTTATATAATATTATATATATTATGCGTAATGTGGCTTTTGGGGGTGCGTGTGCCTAAGCAAACTTCAAACATTTCTTGTTCTCTTGAGTTTGTTAATAAAACAATAGAAAAAACAAATGTGAAAAAGGTAAGAAACGACGACTGTATGTTTGTTGCACATTTCATATTGAACGCGTGATCTACTACTTTCCGGGGGGTTCTCTATTATGACTTAAGCTCTAGTTCCTTGACTCTGACTGCGATTTCGGTGTCGGGTGTGTCTCCTAAATCGTAGCTTTGCTCCTGAAGGAGGCTAAGGACGACGGCGCGCGAGAGTGTGGCCTGCACTAGAAATTACACTATAATTAATGTGAATGTTTAGTTTTCTTTTCTTTTTTTTTTTGCTGCTGCTTCTACAATAAAATGCATAAATTTCCCCTATTTTCCCGTATTTTTGTTTTGTTTTTGTTTTTTTTTATCAAGAAAAAGTTCATTGAGATCATTGAGTTTTCCTAAGGATTTTACACATCATCATCATCAGCATCATGCAACATGCGGCGGCGTCGGCCCTCTCGCGCGCCCCTCATCCCTGCCCCTAATTCTTTTTAGCCAATTCAAAACCGAAAAACAAGTTACAAAAATAAAGAAGGGAGAATGCAAAAAAAAAAAGATATTAATATGATCTAATAATTAGAATTTGTTAAGAATTCCCTTCTGTTTTTTTTATATACATAGTTACGAGTTAGTGTGTAGTTGGTATATATATATATATATAGTAGATATATTGTAAAAACGACTATATGTTTCAAGATCATTTGGAAAATTACATAAAAAAAACGGCGCTCTGGACTGGACTGAACTGAACTGAACTGAACTGTGTGTGTGATTGGGAGACGACTCTAACTGAAGTTCCACCCAAAGTCCGCCCTACAATAGATCCCCCGTTTACGATACCAATCGATGTGACGATCCTGGGCAGCAGCCACTATAGTTGCTTGAGAGCCTGGCGTCATCGGATGATGCCATTGCAGCAGCACTTGTTGTCGTATCATCGATGTTGATGGGTGCGCATGTGCAGCACGAGATTGTGTTTGTGCTTCGACTTCTTGTGACAAATGGGGCACTCGAACTTTGGCTCAACGCCGCACTCGAAGCGCACATGACGATTGAGGCTGTGCGGCCGGGCGTACGTATTGCCGCATCTATCGCAGGCGTAGGCTCCTCCTCCGCCGCCGCCGCCGCTGCCACCGCCACTGCTTCCTCCAGAGCCGCCGGCATTGCCTGTCCAGTTTCCACTCGCTGATCCTACTACTCCTCCAGCTGCCGCTGCCGCCGCCGCCGCCGCTGCTGCTGCTGCTGCCGAGGTGGAAGCTCCTCCGCCGGCGGATGAGACATTTGTATTGTTGGCCGCCAGTCCAGCAGCTGCTGCCACGGCCACAATCACAGCCGCTGCACTGCTCGACGGATCCTGACCAGAGGCACCGCCGCCGGCCACTAATCCGCCGCTGCTACTGCTATACCGACGCGTCGGCGTGTCCGGCCTCTGCCCTTGGCTCGGCCCAGCCGGATAAAGCAGCTGCGGCAGGGCACGGACGTGCGGATGATGGCCGTGATGGTGCTGGGGCTGATGAGGATGATGGGCGCCGCCTATGGACAGGGGGTTGCCCTGGGCGGCGGCAAGCAGAACTTTGGCCAGACCCGTGCGCAGGTCACAGGGCTCCATGCTGTCCTCGTCGTTGCTATCGTTATCATCGTCATTATCGCCATTGCCGTGCCGCGGCTGGGTCTTTGGCAACAGCAGGTGACCCGGGCAGTGGGTGGGCGTGGCCCGGTTGCTCTCGAGCTCGTTGTGGTCAGACTCTAGGCCAAGGCCCGGCTCAAACTTGATCACGGGCCTGTCGTCGATGGGGCTGTGGTAGGAGGGACTCGTCTTGATGCCCATCAGGCTGTAGCCGCCGGGATGAGGGCCGGGTGACAGGCGGCCAAAGTCTGGGAAGATTGGATGAGAATATGAAAGTAAAGGAGGTAGATTTTAGTGTACGCTGCATAGATATTCCCTTCGTTTCTTGCATAGATTTCTTGTTTATCTGATTAGGAAATCATAAGAAAACCTATTTTACTAACTGGAAGTGAATAAAAGTTATTGTTAAGCTATCACTTGGCGACCGTGATGCACTAAGACAATATATATATGACATCTTTACCGTAGTTGTATCGAGTTCTTTTTTGTGTTTGTTTACTTTGTTTATGTTCTTTTCTTTTTGTTTTGTTTTTGAGTTAAATATGTTGTGGCTTTAGTGAGAGGTACATGGTGCTATGGAGTGGAGTGAGATCTGTATAGAGGTGTGGTGTGTGGTGTGTGTTGTGTCTGGTGTGTTTTGTGTGTTGTGTGTGTAAGTAGGCTGCAAAAGTAAATTTTTTGATTAAATATATATTAAATTAAAAACACAATGAGAGTACATCATAAATGTCGAGTAGAAAACATTTCGAGAGCTAAGCAAAAATAAACAACAACTTTGGTTCTCAGTTACAGGTGATGAATGTCCTTTAAAAATATAAGTGTTGGAGTAATTAATTATATATATATATGTTATATATATAAAGAATGTGTGTGTGTGTCTAGTGTGTTTTGTTGGTTAGTGACATAAAAACACTTAATATTACTAAAAGGGGAGTCTGAATCGGCGGGGGAAAAGGAAAGGCAAAATTCTCCTTCCAATTTCCAGGGCCCAATGTGTTTTGATTTTCTATTTTTTTCTTTTCTTTCTTTTTATGAATACGCATGCAATATTAAAATGTAAACAGGGAAATCATATTACACAATTGTCAAATAATAAATATTAATTATTTTCGATATATAGATAAAATATAACTCTCTATACAAACTAAGTTTTTTTCGGGTTTTTGTTTTCATTTTCAAATTTTAATTTGTAAATAATGTAAGGCTCAGATTTATACGCTTCACAATCGCTATGGTGAATGGTCAGAAACTTAGGCTAAACTAAAAAAAAACACAGAACGAAAGAAGAAACTACAAGTCTAATAGGTTTCATACATAGTTTTGTAAATCATATAGTTACTTCATCTAACAAATACATATACATATAGATATATAAAGTCTAAGTAGAAGGATACAATACATGGTTATGCATAACTATATATTATATAAATAGTATTTATATAGGTAGGTTGTAGTAGTTTTAAGCATGCAAACAACAATAAGAGGGAAGAGGAGGCAACACCATGAGCCGCGTTGTTTTTTGGCTATCGTTCATCAGTCAAGACCAACATCTTCATCATCATCATCATCATCACATCTTCACATCCATTATCATCATCACCATCCACCTGAAATATAGATCTGATTAGTATAGATTCTAAGCCAGGATTTGCCTACAACTGTACGTGGAGGAGGGAAAAGAGGAGGAGTAAGAGGACGAGGAGGCGGATGTGGATGCGAATGTGAATGCGGATTCCTGTGTAAAATGTGTGAAATGAATCT
This sequence comes from Drosophila nikananu, assembly GCA_008042635.1. Lineage (NCBI taxonomy): Eukaryota > Metazoa > Arthropoda > Insecta > Diptera > Drosophilidae > Drosophila > Drosophila nikananu. The sequence goes on from VNJV01006682.1 coordinate 33,480, forward strand.
CTATATGATTGGATTTTGCATTTAAATAAGTACAACTTGGGTTTTTGTTATTTTCTTTTTGACATTTGCTTTTAATTGTATTTCGAATTTTCTTTTTTGGGTTTTTTTTTTGTTTTGTTTCTTTGTTTTTAGGTTTCTTTTTTAATACATTTAGCCGGCAATAATTACGAAGTTCAGTTAGGGGAGAAATACATAGTTTAATCATCAACCAATTAATGAATAATTGTGTCTTGTTTGTTGCAACTTTATAGAGGTATTTGTTATTATTTCGAGTTTACATTACATTTTTCTCTCTGGTAGGTTAGGTGTTTCAGTGCCGGATTCTTGTGTATATATTTTTTTCAGTGACTTTACTCATTAAATCTAAACGTTTCTCATTTTAAAGCATACATGCGCCGGATGAAATGGTTCGAATTTAAACATTGCCATTTTATATTATCAATTATAATTATAATTTTTGTCTAAAATTGAAAATATTATCTCATTATCGTTTCGTTTTGACTAGATAATCGTTTTATAGTTAATAATTATTATTATTGTAATATATATAAGCATAACTTAATGACCAGAAATGAAGTCTTTGTAAAATGTTTCTAACAAATTAAAAAAACCTAAAGCGAAACGAATGTGTAATGTTTATCGTTTATAATTTAATATAAAGTATATCTTTGGATGGGGCATTTGCTTTACGATCATGCCATGCATATTATAGTTGGGGTTTCCTTTTCCTCTTTTACATAATCTCGTTACAAAAGATTCCCTTTCTTTATCGTTTTTTTGTATTTTTGTTTGTTTTTAGCACACCTAAAACAAATTTTAGCTGTGTGACTAGTTTCACATAATTGTCTTTTCTGGGAAAAAATTTACACATATTTATATTTATATATATATATGAAGATTAAGTTAAATTTTGTTTTTGTGAGAATTCGCTAAAGCAATACAATCTTTATTGTAATTGCAGTTTTTGTCATTTTTTTTTGTTTTTTTGTTAATTTTGTCTTTGCAAACTATTTCTAGTCCCTTTGCTCGGCGTGTTGCTGCCCGGCATCTCTTTTATTCACTCACTGGCTTCGTTCAACGAAAGGTTATCCAAGTCCGTACTCGAGGGAGGAGTGCCTGCTAAGATGGGTTTGTACAAGTCCTAGTCTCTCCTCCTAAACACCTTCGTTCTGGAACACCAGGGTGTAGGTGCTGCTCGAGCTGCTGCTGCTGTTATTGTTATTGTTATTGCTGCTGCTGCTGACGGGGACACCGGCACTGCCACCCATTGACACCACGGCGTTACCACCACCACCCGACATCGACCTCGGCTTCTCCTCCTCGGCATCCTTCTCGCGATCCCGACACTTGGTGTTCAGGTGTCGCTTCAGATTGCTGTGGACATTGGTGGCATAGCCGCACATCTTGCTGCAGAAGTAGCGCGGCGGCAGCCCGCACTCGTTCTTCAGGTGACACTTGAGGCTGTTCTTCCACTTGTAGGTGCGATTGCAGTTGCGGCACACCCACGGCTTCTCAATGTCCGCGTTGTAGATCATGTCGGCGGAGTGCTCCAGCGACTCCTTGCGTGTGCGCTTGTTCTGGACGAGGATGCGATAGCGATTGTCGTCCGAGTGGGACCAGTGCAGGGCGTCCATGTTCAGGCCGCTCAGCTTGCTGCTCAGCAGCGTTGAGTTGGCCGAACCGCTGCCGCCGCCGCCACTGGTCCCGGCCATTGAGCCGCCGACTTGCTTGGGCGCCGAGATCGTGGTGATGGTAGCCGGAATGGCGGGCAGCTTGATCTGCAACGACTGGCTGGTGGGCTGGAGATTCAGGTGCTGCAGGTGCTGCTGCTGCTCGAGCAGTTGCTGCTGCTGCTGGGGACTCAGCACGATCTTCTTCACGGAAGCTCCGCCTCCGCCGGCAATCATTGAGCCCGCCGCCGCCTTCTGCTTGTCGTTCGATTGCTTGGCATGCTTCTGAGTGGCGGCCGCTGTCGTCAGCAGATCATCGTCATCGTCGTCATTGTCCATTAGGTAGCTGTCCTCGAACTCCTCGTTTTCGATCTTCACCGCATCGTAGGTCCACGACAGCGGACTGGCCAGCTTCAGGTCATAGTCGAAGGTGTTCTCATCGTCGATGGCCTCGTTATTGCACACGGCCTCGCCGTCATCTCCATTGAGCGACATATTATCCGGATTCTCGATCTTTACAATCACCTCGGTCATGGTGTCATCAATGCTGTCCAACTCAACGCCGGCAGCCGCCAGGGCAGCGGCCGAGGCAGCGGCATCCACATTGCAGTTGCTCGACAAGCTCTTGTTCCCATTATTCGCCGGCGTGATGCAGGCAATGGTTGTGCGTCCGATGCTGCCGATGCGGGTCACCGTCTGGGTCAAGGTCGACGGATGGATGCTCTTGTTGCTGCCACTGCCGGCCTGCTGCTGCTGTTTGCTGTTGGATCCATTGTTGTTGTTGATGTGGCTGCTGGCTATGGCCGCTGCCGCCTGCTTGGCTGCAATGGTGGCCGCCGCCACTGCAGCTGGAGTCGAAGCTGCAGTCGGAGTCGTCGTCGCTGTCGTGGAAGTGGCCCTGTTTGGCGCCGCCGATGTCTTGTTAGTGGTTTTAGCATCGCTTATGAGTGACTTTTTGGACTGAGTTAGTTTTTCTGTTGGTTAGTTTTTTGTTTTTTGTGTCGGTAGGTTAGTCATGAAAAAGAGATTTGGAATGTTAAGTTAGTTCGATTTTGGAATTGTTATTAATGATTAAAAAAAAGAGGTGGTTAAAACGCATGAAGTCTCGAGTGCGGCAATAAAAAACAAAATGTAAAGACTGCAAAAAGAAAGCAAAATTAATGATAATATAATTCAAATATAAAATCATGTAATAATAAAAATAATTATAAAATATAATCAATAATTTAAGTTATATAAAAAGGCAGCCAAATTAATACCTGTTGTGGGTTCGTCGCCAGAGCCGCCCTTCTCAATGATGGACTGATCGGCCAGCATTAGCCAGTTGCGCACTCGAATCCTGGACTCGCCGCCCTCCAGCTGGCCATTGTCATCTGTAAATGTTGAATATTAAATGGTTCTTTGATTAGTTATGGTCACAAGTTTATATTATTCATTTTCTCGATGTGTGCCTAAGCTATGATGAAGACCTAACCCTTGTTTTTTATTTTTATATTTTCATTTGATTATCAAAATTTGTGTATTTTCATAAATTTAAGAAATATATCCAAAGTGTAAAAAATGTTTTAAAATAAAATAATGATTGTAAAGGGAAATAAAAATCAATACTTACAAGCAGTGTAAACAAAAGGCTACTAAAATCTGTGTGTGTGTAAAAAAAGAGACGTAGTATCAACATAAAACATATATGGAATATAAATCACTAACTTACTATTATAGTAGTAAACAAACTCTTGTTTCTTTTGCGTTTTATTACATGGAATTTGTATATTTTTCACATTGAAAATTGGGTTTTTTTTATTTTTTTTTTTGTTTTTGTTTTTATCAATTTACAAAAAGAGTTTTACAAACAATTCATAGAAAAAGTTAAATATATATATTATATATATAGATAGCTTATCGGTAAGCTAATTCTGTTTGTTTAATGAGTATTTGTTGTCTTATTAAGTGTTTTTTTTTTAGTTATTTAAAATTATTCTCTATTTATATATTTCTTGTGTGCTTGTTTTCGCTTTTCCTATTGTTCAACAATATTATTATTATTATTATAGAATGTTTAAAGAAAATTTTGAATTTTCCGATTTTGCCATAATGTTTCGATTTTGCAGAATTTTAAAAATTATTTCGTTTCGTTTATTCTTCATTGTATAAAGAGTTGCTAAACTTAGCCCAACACCGCAAGTATATAACCAATGTTTCTTGTTGTTTTATAAGAATTTAAGTTTCTTAAAGAAAAATATTTAATATGTAAGCATTCGAGATTTTCACTTCTTCCTCCTGCCAATCCTCCTCCTCCTCCTAGCTCTGGCCTTAAGAATACGATCAGAGCCCTTAACTAATAACTATTTATTTATATATATATATATATATATATATATCTTTTTTGTTGCACAGTTTTACTGGCCGCACATTTTTGTCTGGGGTTTTAAATTAGGTTTTGTCTGTTCTCTTGTGAATGTTTTGTAGTTGCTGCTTGTCGCTTGTTTAATTAGAGGATTAAAGCTTAATAAAATCATCTATGGAATGTATTTCGTTGTAGTGGAAAGCAGGGAAAAATAAAATAAATTACACTTGGACTACCTAATAAATGTGCAGCGTAAGGTAATAATAATAATTTATTATAGGCACACACACATTTATCCATGCCGTATTCATAGGTTATTTAAAAAAAATAATAAAAAATAAATAAAGTGCGCGTGCATGTGACGTATTTTTGTGTGGCGGTGTTTCTGTTTCCGTTTCCTCTCCACTGTTGCTCTTTTACTTCCGCTACTGTTACTGTTGTGGGTAGCTCAGCTACTGGATTGTGTTGTTTGTTATGGGAATTCGGGTTTCGCCCTCACTAAGTACCTGAGTTTAAATATCTACGAAACCATTTAAATCCTGACCTCCTTCTACTTCGCTGCTTGACTTTTGACTTAAATTCCTGTCCTTAACCTACTTTTATATGGCTTTAAACAGTAACGAATATAAATTTGTATTTATTGTAGATATATTTCTTCATATGCTTAACATCTTTTGCAAATTGCTTATGTTTTTGTTGTTTTTTTTTTTTTGTATTTTTGTTGCTTTATTCCATCAATTTATCAAGGCACTTGCTCCGTTGACTACCTAAGGTCCTGCTGCCTCTGCTCCCTATATTAAAATCTATATAAAAAGTGTGTGTACTTTGAGCTTAGTGAATTGTTGTTCCTTCTAGCCTAAGACATTGATATAATAGCAAAAATGTTTCCACTTGAGGTAAAATGTTGTTGTTTGAAGAGACTGACTGTTTGACTGACTGACTGGCTGTGGGTGTGTGCTTTTATGTGGGAACCTAAATTGAATCTGTTTGGCACTATTTACTGAATATCTATGTAAGGTTTGTCTTACTATTCCCACTGGTTTCTGTACCTTTCTTTACGTTAAATGAACTTGGTTTAAAAAAAACCTATCTCTGCTTTATATGCTGCAGAATTAATCTGCGTGTATATGGTTAGCTAAATTGAACCTGTTTGGCACTCTGTTTGAATATCTGAATATCCAAAGGGTTGATCGTCAAGTAAATCACCGAGGTAAAGCATTCTCTCTCTGGTTTCTGGTTAATTTAACTTGATTTGAAGAACCCTTCTCTCTGGTTTATTTTAACGAGTAGTATCTTAATATGGACTGAGTTTTCCTTTGCTTTGTGTGTTTCGTATTTGCTGTTGCATCTTAAATATCCACTGAGTTTCGCTACTGCTACTGTTATTCCTTGTTATGTATTAGTACATATGTTTATAATAAAATATTTCTCAAACTAAGCCTATAAACCGTTTTCATTGTACAAGTTTTGTCTTTTAACTTTACTTTTTTTTTTTTTGTTTTCTTGGAATGTTGCGCAATATCTAAAATTGTGTTTTTTGTGTAAAATCATTTTACTGATCACTTTGCTGTTGGTTTTTTGTTTTGCTTGAAATTATACAACTGATAGATTTTTAAACCGGTCTCGTGTAGATCGTGTAAACAATTAATAACAATTATAACAAAAAGATTATTTTATGTGGAAATGGCGTACATTTTTTGTTTGTGCTTTGCAACAAATTGTTTTGCGATCCTTTCGAACGCGTTTTTCTTTCTTTTATCTCGAAACATCCCAGGCATCATCATCTTACAACACTATTTCATTATTGTTTTTCTTCTCTCTCTTCTCACTTGCTTTTTGTTTGTTTTTTGTTTCTTTTAATCTTAATTTGGCACACTGATTCCGTTTTCCCGAGAGCTTGGTGTGTGTTTACTTCTTGTTTCTTATTTCCTCCTCTTTTATGTAATTTCCTTTCGTTCTTATTAATCCCTGATTCTGTTTTTAGTTCGTCGCCTTCCCATCGTTTAATAACTGATCAACGTTAACTCTTTATACAAGGCTTCCCCCAGAGATATATATTCTCTACGAGAAGTGTGGATGCAACTCGGCCGGCACGCCGCTGGCCAGAGCAGCCGCTGCTGCGGCTGCCGCCACAGAGACTGCCGCCGCTGTGTCGCCATCCAGGGCTCCGGAGCCGGCGAAATTCTTCACATCCTCCAGCTTGAACTTCTCCTTGTGCATGCGCTCCATATGCCGGCCAATGTGCATCTTCTGCTTGGCGCGGTAGACGCAGAAGGGACACTGGAACTGCGGCTCCTTGCCGCACTCCCACTTCTGGTGGTTGCGCAGCGACGACTTCAGCTTGTAGACTCTCCCGCAGACGGGACACGGGTGTCCAGCACCGTTGTCCGATACGCCCAGCGCACTGTTGTTGCCGCCGCCGCTGCCGCTGTTCGATGGCGACTGCCCCGAGCCAGTGGGTATGCCGCCTGCGCCCGCCGCCGCCGTGCTACCGCTTATCAGGTTGTTCATGGCGCTGATGCTGTTCAGGATGTTGATGTGGCATAGTCCAGCTGGGCCGCCAACATCCGCAAAGGTCACGGCACCGCTCAGTGTGGCGGGATAATCGCTGCTGTTGCCATTACCGGAGCTGGCCTGATCCTCGCCAAAGCTCAGCTCGGTGCCGGCGGCAGCAGCGGCCTGTTTCTCGGCCACAGCTTTGAGCATCAGGGCGGTGGCCTCCTCTTCCGTTAGGTGCTTCAACTTGCCACCACTGCTGGTCTTGGTTGGCTTGCCGTTGCTGCTGTTGTTATTACTGAGGCTGCTGCTGCTGTGAATTCTGGCTGGCGTGGAGGCCGCTCTGGGCTCACTCTTCACTATTCCGCCGCCGCCGCCGCCGCCGCCGCCGCCGCCGCCGCCGCCGCCGCCGCCTTCCGTGGTGGGTGTCTTCCTTCCACTAGAAGATATCGCTTGATCCTTAGCAGCAGCGTTTTGCTTGTCCACCGACAGATCGGTGGGAAAGATCAGCGGCTGGACGCCTTCGCGCAGGGTAACCAGGGGCATGGCCAGGCGGGCATTCCACTCGCTCCAGGTGAGTCCGGCAATGCGGGTAATACTCAGATCTGGTGACGTTTAATCGAGGTTTGGATTGAGGTGTTTTATGTGGTTTTGTTGATGTATTTTTTGTTGTAATTTATATTATAATTATTATTTTTTTGGAGGTTGAAGATGGTGTGGCGCAGCGCACAACATATGAAAATAAAAACGGAGAAAAGAAAAAAACAAAAGAGAAAAGAACGAAAAATAAATAGAATTACTTTTGACTGGACGACACACAGGAGATAAAACTGCAAAAACAAACCCATTAAATATAAATCGAACTAAAAAAAAAAAGAATAATAACAAAAAATAAAAACAAAACTTAACACTTAGGGGTAAGGATTTGTTTAGCTGTTAGTTCTGTAGCTCGGGTGTAATAACACACACAAATGAGAGAGTGGAGAGTGGAGATTGTGGGGTTTCTGGGAATGATGATGAATGCATCTGCTGGATGAGGTGGTGGCACACGCAAGGCAAAATTTAAGGAGAATTAGTCAAGCATTTTAGAGGTGATAATATATATAATAAATAAGAAAGCATTAGGATGTCGTTATGTGGCGTGAATCAAAATTAGGATACAAATTAAAATAAACACATATATACAGAATAAAGCAACAAAAAGAAAACTCTCTCTTTCACGTTGAGCAAAGTAAGGCCAATTAGTGCAGGGTGTAAACATATTTATTTTTTGTTGTTTAAAGAAGTAATTTTTAAAACAAAAAAAAAAGAAAGAACTAAATAGAAGAATAACTAAATTAATAATTGAACTGTAGTAGCTGGTGGAAGTGCTGCTTGGGGTTGGTGGTTGGTGGTGGGTTTCTTTGTAGTTTCTTGTTTCGATTTTTTTGTTTTTTTTTTTTTATACTTGAACACATCTTTATAAAAACACGGCTGGGATTGTATGGATACAGGTTTCGGGTTGATGGTTCGATTCGGGTCTGGTTGTTACTTTTTTTTAGTGGCATACACAGAAACGAACGTTTAGATTTTCGGGCTCTTAAAAGTATAGTAAAAGGAATATATATAGGCATAGGCAATTGTTTCCTTTTCACAATTGTTTTGGGCTTTTGTTTGTTACTTAAGTTTAGCTCAAGATCCGTCTCCGGCTCCTCAAGGTCCTAGTTCCAGCTTCAATCCTGCGGACATCCTTCCTAAAAGAAAAGAGAAATATATTAGGTATGCTCGGAAAATATTGGCTCGTTTGTAAGTGCTATTTTGGCTCCGCGGGCTCTTCGCTGTGGTTCTATCGGTCACCTGGAAAGAGAAATATATTAGTATGAGCTCTCAAAACTTATTCTAAAGTTCCGACTGATTACAAAGCTTCGCATTTGGTTTTTTGGGGTTTTTATATAATTTTATTTTGACCTTTTTGTTTTTGTTACAACTAGTTTTCAAAATATATATATTCTATAGATAAGTATATATAGTAAATGTTTAATTTCCATCAAGTAATTGATTTACACACACAAAAAACTGTAAAATGACGTATATATATATATATATATATAGATTTTGTTCTAATACATATGTATAGATTTTGTATTTTTTTATATTTTGTATTTATCTGTGAAAATATTGTTTCAAAGTTTTCCTTTTTTACTCAAATATTTATTAGGTTTATAAACAATTTTTCTAAGTTCGTTCTTTAAGGTTTTCTCAGGCTTTCTGCAATTTACATCAATATTATATGTTCCCTTATTTTCACATATTAAGGGATATTTTCAAAACAAAATTCTAATTATGTGTAAGCCTCAAATGTGAATGGCTTTACAGTTTAACTTCATTTCCTCAATTTTTTTAGCTTAAAAAGTGTAAGTTTTTGGGATAATATTTAGAAAATGAATTTGATGTGCAGTTTTTTTCAAAAACATTGAATTTGCAGTTGAAATTAATGTTTTTCACAGTTTTCAGTTTAAGATTTTGCTAATTTTAAATCAACTTGTATTCAAGATTTTTATTTTTTATATAAAGATATATATCTAGGTATATTTTTGTGTTATTTATTTATTTTTTTTGTAATTTTTCTTTTGCTTTTTTTGAGAGCACGCACACATACATACAAAATCAAGATTTCTAATTACAGTTAATGTTTCTCTAAACTATTTTCCATTTATATATATAGAGTTAGCTTTCTATATATTTCTTTGTGTTATTTCCATGAAAATACTTGCACATTGATTTGAAGTTTTCGTCTTCCATTGTTTGTCGACTATTTTGTAGTTTATATAATTTTTTTGGGGGCTTTTGTAAGTGTTTAATTTGTAATTTTCAAAATTACCAAAGGGAACCAATTATTTTAAATGTGAAGACATACAAAGATTAAAGCTTAATGTAATTATATAGAACTCAATGCAGTTTTTTAAGAAATGATCAACTTTTTAGATCGAATAAACAAGAAGGGGAAAATCTTTCGACTTATAAACTTAATAAAAATAATCAACAAATAAGAACGTTTTAAGCTTAAATAGTTACAATGGGGGTTTGTTTGATAAAACTGATAAAAAATATTGTTAAAAATAATGAAAAACTGGTCTAGAACTCAAAGGGTATTATTTTCTCGTCTACTCACAACTCCTCTCTCCAATCCTCTCCACTCACTAACCACGCTCGCCGGCGCTTAGATCTTGCGTCCCCGCTTGCTCTCCAGCTGCGGCTTCTCCGGATGATGCTTACGCACATGGACCCCGAGATTGCCACGCTGCTTGGCCTTGTAGGTGCAGTACGGGCAGGGATGACACGGCTCCTTGCCGCCGCACTCGACATTCTCGTGGCGTCGCAATGTGGACTTCCAGCGATACTTCTTGCCGCAGTGACGGCACACGTACCGCGACTCTGGATCATCGCAGGGACCCAGCGATGAGTCGCTCAGCGACAGTTCGTAGGTCATGCCGGAGGGATCGTTGCCGGCATCGGACTCCTCCTTCATGGGTCGCGAGGTGAGGATGGTGTAGCTCTTGCTCGAGTCGTGCACCCCCATCTCGTCGGGTAGGATCGTCTCCACACCATCATCGTCCTGCAGCTCGAGTCGCTGATGATGATGGTGTTGCTGCTGCTGATCGCCGCTCTGCACCACCGTCTGGATGTGGTGCGTCTGGAGCTGTGTGGTATGAATGTGATGCGTCTGGTGCTGTGACTCCTCCAGCTGATGCACCTCGTGCACCGTCTGCACTTCCTGTGGATCGTGCTCAATGGTGGTTATGTGCGTCTCCCCGCCGGAAGTCTGCATGTGCTCCGTAATCTCTGAGGGGGCGAATCCTATGCCAATTTTGGTGCCATCGGGCAGCTCGATGTCATCGATCTCGGCGTACTTCACCAGGTCACTAATGATTGCCGCCGATGCATTCGGATTGTTTAGATCGATCTCGCTAATCTCATACTTGGTGCCATCGGCCAGCTCATGGTGCTGGTGCTGGATGGGCTCATGCGTCTCCACAATCTGCAGATTCTGCACTGTGGGTCCGATAATCTTCCCGCGCGAATAGCGAATTCTTGAGGCGGCAATGGGCTTGGCTTCGGTCAGCTGCACATTCCGCAGGCCGACCAGGTTGATCGTCTGGCCGGGATGCGTTGTGATTATGCTTTGTACTTGGGTGTGCTGCGGCGTCTGGGTCGTCTGTAGGTGATGATGGTGCTGCTGCGACGTCTGCGGCACCTCCTCGATGTGGATCGTCTGGTGGTGGTGGTGCTGATGCTGCTGCTGCTGCTGCTCCTGGTGGTGCGTCTCCTGTGGCACATGCTGGATAATGTGATGCGGATGTATGATTGTCGCCGAGCTTGTGTGCGCATGATGGTGTGTGGCAATCGATGTGGTTGCCGGTATTATCTTCTTAATGTTGATGAGCTCTGTAAACATTTTGGGAGGGAAATAGGAATATTAGTAAGAAGGAATGTGGTGAAAGGCATATTAAATTAATAAAATCACTTAATTATAAAATATTTTAATTATTACTTATAGGTATAACCGCAAGGTTCCTACGTTAGTTATATACACTTTAATAAGTATAGCTGCTAAATATCTATATAATATATATCTTTAAAATTATTTAAGTTTAATTGATCTTTCTAAAACTTTCTTTAAAGTCTGTCAGTCTCAAATTGTATTTAAACATTAAAATAAATCCTTCGTGCCTTTTCAGATTCTAAACGAAACAGTTTGCTTTGGTATTCAGTTAATTATTTTCAGCTGAGCCTGAGCTCTCCCTTAAACTCGCTTTCAATAAAATCTTATGGAAATATGAACATAGATTCGGTGGAAACCATTGAGAGAAGAAATATAAGGAGAGGTTTATCTCGGACTTTTTGCTAACAAGATCTATATTTGAGACCCAACTATTTCTATTTTCCTTTGAATAAACATAAATAACATTAAATAAAACAAATTCATAGAAAATAACTACAAACTCATAGACTAACTTCGCTGATTTATTAATAATCTCATAACTTTCAAAGCTGGAACCCAGTTTGGCCCATTCACTTGTTTAATTATGGTCAAGATGTTGAAACTCACCGCATTCCGAAGAGGGCAACTTGATGGGCGTGCTGCTGCTCAAAGCAGTTAGCGCTGGCGGCTTGTCCGCATGAGAGGCGGCGGCGGCGTTCAACAGTTCGGTGATTGTGGGCGTTGGCTGGCCAGCGGGTCCGGTGACGGTGACGGCAGCCTGTTGTTGTTGTTGCTGCTGCTGCTGCTGGGGATGCGAATGATGGTCCTCGCTTTCAGCTCCCATCTTGGCGGCGGCGGTGATGTTGCCCAGCTTCTTGACATGCAGCACAAATCCATCCTTGTTCTGGGTGATCACGATGTCATTGCTTTCCAGCAGGCAATCGTCCAGTTCGAATTCCTCGGGCGTTCCCTCCGTCTGCTCGCCCTTGTCCTGCTTGGAGGAGGCTGCAGAGGCGAATGATGGGATGGGAGAGATGACAGGTTAGTGTTAAGAGTTCCAAGTGTAAAAAGTTACCGCTTAAGCTCAGCTCTGTGTGTGGGTTGAATCCTGTCACTAAATGTATACATCTTCATCCTGATTATTTTTTCAATACAAGACAAGCAAACAGTTCTTCAGCTCTCCTTTTTTTTTTAGGTCTTAAATCATTAAATCAAGCTTAATCTAGGGGGCTTATATATATATTTAAGTGTGGGTGGGTTGTGTTTTATTTTAGATGAAAACCAAGGACAAGACAAAACAAAATACCACAGCCAAAAAAATAGGGATAATAAACCGTGCGTGCCCCTAATATATATATATGTATATATAAAGCTTAACTAACTTAATGGCTAAGAGTAGAAAAAATTCAATAATGACACGTTTCAATTTTGGTTTACAAAAAGGCATTTTTTATTAACATTACGCCGGCACTTTCTTTCATTCTTTTCTTCTCTCCTCTCTTTTTTTTCAAGGCCACTCACACTTACCTGCCCGAGATCAACAAGTTTAGAAAATTACTAGGTTTAAAGGTAATTAAGGAACGACACTTTTCGAATCAAACAGGCCGCGACGAGGTGCCAGCTCATCATTGCCTCTCCTCTGCCCCAAAGAACCCGAGGAGTGCTCTGGATGCTGCGTCTTGAGGTGCATATTCAGGCTGTGCTTGTAGCGTGCCACATAGGAGCAATGGCGACACTTCTCCGTGGGCAGGTGACCGCACTCGTAGCGCAGGTGTCGCGAGAGATTCTTCTTGTAGGTGTAGGCCTTGTCGCAGCGCGGACAAATGTGCGAGCTGCTGCTCGGCCTGGAGACATTGTTCAGCGAGGTGACCGACTTCACGGCTAGTGTCCAGGCGTTCTCTACAATGATTAAGAAAAAGAAATGGAATAGGTTAGAGGATGTACAATTTACGAAATGATTTAAAAAATACAACAAAAACAAGAAAATAAAACAATAATATGTATGATATTGATGTATGAGTATTTGTCATTTTTTTAACCAACTACCAGTTCAGTTTGCAGGGCGATAGATATATGGTTAATTGTAGCAATAAAAAACAAGGAGGAGGATACATCGGTTTGCTAAAATAAAAAGTTGACAGAAATCTAAGACTAAACGGGAAAAATAGGGAAAATCTTACCATTCCACTTGAAACACTCTTTTTATTTATTACAAATTAACAACAAAAAAAAAATGGGGCTAAAATTAGACTTAATTTGAAGCTCACAACACAGTTGCAGGTAGTACCGTCTACTATGGCGTAACGGTAGCAATGGCTGGCCATTGACCTGACTCTTGGGACTCCTTGGAAGCCAGCCTGGTTGCGATCTGAAAGTAGGAGAACTAGTTAATAACCCCCAGAAGATAGCCATTAATAATCTCGTTTTTCTCTTTTCTTTTTGGGGTTTCAACATTTCAATATCAATCTTTATTATTCTTGTTGTTTCTTTTGGTTTTTTGTTGGTTGTTTTTTTTTCGTTTTCTGTTTTCTGTTTCTGTTACCACTTTCATTTCAAACAATGTGTTGTATATAAACGATTTCCATATATAATGCCATTTGTTCCGAGTTTCCTTTCTTCGCAAAAATAACAATTTTCGGGGCTTAAATTGGTTTCTCGAAAAATTAAAACATAATCCCAAATGGTCTTGGCTTGGTTACATTCAATTCAGTTTTTGTTTTTTATTTTGTTCATTGTTTTTAATCCTACAGCTCTTGTTATTACAATTATTAATAATAATTATTTTAATATTATTTCTTGTTTTTTTTTCGTTTTTTGTTTTGTTTTTTAAGGTACTAACAATATCAGCTTCTTCAATTAAAGTTGTTCTGTATTATTCTTGGTTGTATAAATTTGTTTTGTTTTTTCATAATTTCGCCTTTTCCGTGGTTTCGTTAACAATAAATATATATGTATATCAATTTTTACTCGGTTCTCATTGTTAAATATTAATCTACAAAAAATAAACAACTTTCGTTTACAATTAAACTTTCCTTCGGTTGTTCTTGTTCGGTTTGTTAATTATTGTTTTGTTTATTTGGTTTTTAATCGGTTTTTATGGCAATTTCTTGTTGTTCCAAATACACTTTTACTAAAACGTTTCTTGTCTGGTTGTTCAGTTTTGTTTTTGCTTGTCTAAAATATATATATATTGGTATATGTATATGTCCTTGTATATATGTGTGTTGTATATATATATATATATTTTTGGTTGGTTTCTTTGGAGTATATTTTGTTCATTATTTTGTAACTTACATACACAGTTAACAGCTAATTTCTCAATGTTTTCTTTTCTGCTCTTACTTGATAAATATTAATTAACAATAATAACAAAAGTTAAAACATAAAGAGTTGTTCTTCTGGTTAAATTAATGTGAACAGTATGTATATATATTTTTTTTTTTCGTAATCATAATATTAAAACAGTGTTAAAACTAATTTAAAGAAAAACGATTTAACAAACAAGAGTTATTTTGCCAAACATTTCATGTTTCGCAGAGTTCTTTCTTTCCTTTTATCTAAAAACCTTTAACAGCAAACAAAAAATAATAATAATAATTTAGCTAATTGCAACGGGGTCTTAGTAAGAATTAGTTTAACAACAAAACATAAATTATACATGTTATATATAAAACCGAATAATTCTCAATTAAAATTTCAACTAATTCAAAAGTGATTTCTATGTTTCTTTCCCTATATTTCTTCAAAAAGTACCACAATTTGTCTTGTTCGCTTGGTTTTTTTTTTATATGTTTTTGTTTTGTTATAAAATTGTGTGGTTTTTTAGACTATTCATTTCAAGAAATTGACTTTGGCAAATAGCCGCACAAGACAAATTGTGGTTAATTTTTTAAAGTTATATATTGCACTTTTAGCAAAAATTTTGTAAATCAAATTGAAGTAAATCAATTTAAAAATTTGCCTTTGGTATTATTTGTTAATTGCGGGGGTGGCGGGGCGGGTGAACTTGTGAGCTAATAACCTGAGACGGAAACTAAATATCCAAGGCCAATTTACAATTTCCTCATTCAAGCAAGGTTTTACTAGAGCTCAAAGAGAGGGCCCCGTTTGCGAGCTCTCTTTTAAATTCAGCTTCACGCGCCTGCAATGTACAAGCAGTAGCGAACGAGATAGTTTCTTTTTAGCGGCACTCTGAGAGAGCTTTGCATTTGTAGCCGAATGATTATTAACTCTCTTGGTTTCTCGTGAGTATGTCGTTATGGCTTTGGATTTTTAGTGCCCGTTAGGTTAAAGACTGCTGTTTTAGAATTATTTTAGTACATTTCTATAATTGATGTTCATTCGTTTTTGGGGACTACCATCCATCGGTTAAACTCTTCTGTCGTGTATAATTTGTCTAGTTCATTCGAGTTTTCTCATACAGTTTAGTTTAGTTTTCTCTCTATTGCTGCTTTGTTTTCTGTATATAGAATATTTATGTTTATTGTACTGTCATATATACGTGTTGTATGCTTTTCTTATATGCGTAGGTTTTTATTATATGTATGCATCTGCAACCCAAAGATTAACAATCAACAAGCAACAAACAATATATATCCTGCGCGCTCTCCTGCCTCCTGATCCTAACTAGAAATTATGCTTAGTTTCCTCCTGCTGAGGTTATTATTCATACATATAATATATATATTCTCGTATAATTTCAATAATTTATCATTTAATTATATGTATATCATATATATTTAAAATTTGTTTGATAATGGCACTCTTATAGCATTTTAGTTGTCACTTGTTTTGCCTTTGAACAAAAATATACGTAATTTAACTAGAAAACCAAATCATTGAATATAACAACGAAAGATGTAAAAGTGTAAATTACACTTTTCCAAACAGAATTCCTGTGGTGTTTTGCAACAACAAATCATATTGGTTTACATATACTATATATGTGTATATTTCTTTTTATATATGAGTATATTGTTCGATCTCTTCATCTATGGCGTCTTATTCGCATTGCTGAATTTTCATTTTCACTTTTGGTGGAGAATTTCTAATGGCACAAAATGTTTTCTATTATTTCTGTTTCTGATTTCTGGTACAAAATCCTTCAATTGATTGGCACACACAACACTCAGACACACATGACTCGGACACAAGCACACCTATACACCTAATGGGGATCCCCTTGTGGGATGTGAGTATAATTACACCAACATCTTCTACTCTTCGCACATTTTTCAACAATATTTCATTTCCTTAATATCCCTTATCGTTTTTATTTTTTTTTTTTTCATTCAACAGACAACATTTTGCTAATATAGCATTTATATATAGTTCTATATATGTATATACTTTATGTAGATGTGGTTCTCTTCATATGTATATGTTTTCTTTCTTTTTTTCCCTTTGTATATATGTATATAAACTCTTCCTTTTTTCTATGTTTTTTTTTTGTTTTGTTCTTGGAACCATGTAACAAATCTTCCTGCAATTCTTGTTTTCCCTTTGCCGCCTCTCGATAATGATGCCTAACCGAAATCTATGACTCCATGAGACGTGTGAAGCCTCGGAAGGGTAATTAGATCAACTGATTATCACCGTTTCCAATGGGCTTCACTGCACTCTGTGTGTTTGTGTGTGTGTGTGTCTATGTGGAGTGTCTAATAACAACAAACTTAAACAATAACAATAATAGTTGTTATCCTCTTTTCGTTTTTGATGAGTTGCTTGCTCTGTTGTTTGCTTGTTCTGTTCTATTCTGCTTTAATCTTATTGTTGTTGCTGTCAGGTTGTCCTCATTCGGCTTTTGTTTGTTAATTTTTAGCTGCTGTTGTTGTGGTAGTTGGTGTTGTTGTGTGTGGCATAACAAGAATCGTATTAATTATATTTTATATATTATTAGAAATATATAATAGATATATATTTGGCAACAAATAAACACAGTACGTTTTGTTATATGCATTTCTGTTCTTCTGGTTTCTCGTTTCACTTCTCCATTTTCTGTTGGTTGTTGTTATTTTATAATCTGTTATGTTATATGCATCTCTCATCTTTTGTTAATTTCACTAAGTTTTGCTTGGTTTAGTTTCTATATTATTAATTATGTATATATTTTAACTAAAATTACGTAGTTTTGGTTAGTTTGACTAAAATTGTTTTGCTCTTAGCTTCCTTGCGTGTGTATGTTGTTGTTTTTCTGCTTTGTTTTATTTTTTAGCTTTTGTTTTTTTGTTTGTTTTCAACGTTTGCCTCTCTGTTCTATTCCTTAGTTTATATTCTTTTTTTTTTTGCTTTCTTTCTTTATTTTTTTAATCTGGTTTTACATTTTACTAAAATTCTATAAAATGTTCACTGACAGCATTTAATATATATGTATATATATGTGTATATATTGTTGTTGTTCTTCTAGCTTTGTTAAATATTTCGTTTTTTTCACTTCACTTGTTCATTTAACTAAGTTTTCTGTCTGTTTGTTTCTTTAATGCTCAGTTTTCAACAATAATTCTCATCATATATATACTTTACATATATATATATATATACATACATATATATATGGTTGGTTTCTTTCTTTTTGTTTTTCATTTTCTTTATAAATGATGTGGCATCCAATAAATTCGTTTTGTTGTTTGTTATTTGTAATTGTTCTTGGTTTTATCTAATTGTTCTATATATCTTTTGTTCTTGTTGTGTTTTGCTTGTATTGTGTGTACTATACGTGTTTGTTTAGGTATATTATCATGTTCATTTCTGTGTTCACTTCCGTGTTCATTTCTGTGTTCACTTCCATGTTCATTTCCATGTTCACTTTCATGTTCATTTCCATGTTAATTTCGGTGTTCACTTCCATGTTCATTTCTGTGTTCACTTCCATGTTCACTTTCATGTTCATTTTTAAGATCATCAATTGATGGATCTTCTTCTGCCTATCGGGATAACGCTCTTATTCTATTTGATTTTAAAGAAAACATTATCTCATAAGTAATATTTGACACAGACACCGGACTCAAGGTGTCGCTTTAGGTGGGAGCTTTGTGAAAATGCTTTGCCGCACATCAGACAGCGAAATTTTTTCTGTCCACCACATTCATATCTAAAGTAGAAACATTGGGTAATATAGAGAATAAGACAGAGAAAGAAGACGGGTATCAGTACTTTGAAGCTTGGCATATCAGCTTAGCAATCATCCATTTTAGGAGGGGAACTCTTATCACTCACCTGATATGTCGTTGCAATGAGCTGGCATCCTTGTAGCTCTTCAGGCAATTGAATCTCGGGCACTGGTAACGTCCATCCGGATTGATGAACTTGAATAGATCGGAGAATTTCAGCTCGTACCAATAGTCGCGGATCAGCGAGTGCGCCGAACTGGCCGAGGTCCCAGTCGGGGGCGGTGTTTGGCTCGAGTTGGATGCATAGCTGCTTGGCGCTACAAATATTTAGATGTTTGTACACATATATAGAGAAGGAGAAGAAAGAAAGATATACATCATATGAGTCTCGAGGTGTTCCATTTGCAATTCTACGGAAGACTTAAACAACTAGAGCAGATATATTTCGTTTTGTTTTTTGAAGAAGTAACAAGATTTCAGTAAAAAAAAAAAAAAAACTCTTTTAAATAAACATTTTTAGAATTTGTAAAATTTTGGTAAGTTAACTTTTGCATTGAGTCAAAAACAAATTAAAAGATTATGAATAGTAATAAAAAATTGGTGATATTTACAGTTAGTGTGTGTTGCGGGGTGTTTTTGCTTGATTTTTTTTTTTCTTTTTAATTTGGTTTGTATTTTTTTTTTGTGTGGGCGTGGTGGCATATTGGTGAAGCGTGAGCAGAGCTAGCAGCAGTAGTTGCAGTTTTTGGCTTGATTTGATTTATTTGGTTGGAATGAACGCTGTGGGTTTGATGATGGCTTGACTGAAGATGATGGCATGGCATGGTTGATGGCTGATTTAATGGCTTGGTCTGCAATGAAACATGTTTAGTAAACTGGACTGGCAGAGAAGAGAAGTGCTAGCAGATCGACCCACTGAATATACAAACGGTTTCTTGATCAATACAATTTTATTCGGCGTTACAAAAATATTTAAATATATGTAATATATGCATATAAAAAATACTTAGTTGTTTGCTCTCTTCTGACATGTTGTATATAAAAATAGTTGATTTTTGGTTAATATAAATATATATAAAAGATTAAGTTCTGGCTTACATCGCTAACTAAATATCATTGAAGGTTTTTCATCCTCTCTTGCTGATTCACAAAAATTCGTTTCACATTTCATTTCTCAAGGTTTCACAAAATATATATATCTTTAATCGTAGATAACTGCTAAGACTTGGGCTTTCTTTTGGCTGCTCTGTAAATATATTTGAACTATTTGTTTGCGACTGTTGTTTTACTTTAGTTAAGTGTTTGTTTGTTTCTTTGTTTGTTGTACTGTTGGTTGCATTTAATTTGTAACTCTTTTGTTTGTTTTTCAACATTTTAGTAAGTTTTGTTCGCTTCGTTTGAGATCCTTTCCTACAAGTGTATGCATATGTTTAGTCATAATCCTAGCTAGCAAAAGGAACTTAGATTGTAGGGCTCATCGTCTATGAACTTAATCCACAAATGGTTAGTTAGAGTTAGTTAGTTTTTTTCGTTTTGGAATTTCGCTGATTTGGCATTGCCTTTCTCACTTACAACTAAGACTATATAATATCGAAAAATATTTCACTTTTTGGTTTTTGACTCGATTTTGGTTTTCTTAGGAATGCAAAGTAAAATGTGTAAAAACTACTCTCAGTAGTTGTCCCCGTTTCCCGTTCTCCCTGACTTAGTTTCGTTCACGTTTTCTCTTTGGACTTTTTTTTCATCGTTTTGGCTCACTATAAACTACCAATATTAAAATTAATTTTAAATGTAACTTAGGCGAACTGAGATCGGAGCTAAAGAAGCATATGAAAATTTTTTTGCGCTTAACTTAGGTCTAAAAATACGAATTTTAAATGAGACCGACGGCGACAGAGACTGCAACGAATGGAATTTTTAAGCAAGCCGCAGGCCGCCGCGCGCGTTTTGTATGCCATTTACATGAATTAACCAAATTTATGCAAATCGCTTATACAAAATAATACAAAGTGAAAGCTGTGGATTTTTCGTTTGTATCTTCTTTTTTTTCATAAACAACAACTCCTCCTGGGCGTTGCTCAGTAGATCATTGCAGTCTGTCCTGGTTGGTTCTTTTAGGAAATAAGCATAAAAATATGTGGTAAATACGTTTAAAAACTAAACTTCAACAAAAGCTGAAATATTCTTGGACTGGATTGGAGATTTTATGTTTCCTTGGGTTTCGTTCCTCTGCTCTTTCATTATTTTTTTCGTCTTCTAGGAACAGCCCTAGGCGGTGGCCTCCCATTTGGTCGGGATGCTGGACGTTTGCATTTGGAATGCCAGCGGCAGAAAGTCCTTTTTCATTTTGGCAAAATGTGTCTTAATGTGCTTGGTGAGATTGTCGCTCCGTTTCGCGGCATAATTGCAGCTGGGGCACTGGAAGATGGGTCTTTCGGTGGTGAAGCGGCACTCGAACCGCCGGTGGCGGCTGAGGCTCTTGCGGGTCTTGTAGGACTTGCCGCACTGATCGCAGGCGTGCTGATACCAGGTTAGTACGAAATCTGTAAATGCAGAGTGGGTGCGGAAGAGAAGAGAGAGAGAGGGGAACGCGCGCGCACAGCGACACAAAATGGGTAAGTGTGAGTGGGTGAAAAGTGATTCGAGTTGATTTGATTTGATTTGATTTGATTTGATTTGATTTGATTTGATTTGATTTGATCTGATTTGATACAATGATTCGTTTTCCTGATCGTGTACATGACTGACTGTGTTCATATTAATTTCTTAGTTACACATGTTATAATCTTATTCGTGTGTTGTTTTCTTTGAGCAAGTCAAATTTAGCTAAGCTACAAACAATGTAAAAAAAAAAATAAATTATAAACAATTGATTAACAAAATTAAATCATGGTATAGACTTAAAAACATGTCAAAGGCATTCCATAAAAAAAAAAAGAAAAATATAATTTTAAGCTATATTTTGACGGGAAAATAAAAATTATAAATACATGTATATAAAAACATTTAGATTGTCTTAGAGTAATAAAAGTTTGGCCCATATTTGTATACATAATAAACCCACGTGGAAAACCTTCTTAGATACTAGAAAACTATGTGTAAGAAAAAACATCAAGTGTTAAGTAATTTATTTCTGTTTTGGTAAATATTTCTTTTGAAAGAGAGACACACATATATCGCATTATCAAATAGAGAAATAGAGCTAGAATATAATATAAGTTTAAGGCTATGAATTGGAAAAAGCTCAGCGAAAGAACAAGAGGTTGCACGTAAAAAAGACAGACACACACACAAAAGGGACACACACGTCGTCAACACACACGTTCTGGCCACAAAAAGCACACATGACATATGAGAAGTAGAGAACCCAAGCAAAGGAAGTGAAAAATAGACACGAATTGTGTGTGTGAAGAGAGAACATGCTTAACAGGGAGGGATACAGTGCGTAAAGGGGTTCCAAGTTCAAAAGTCATTTCAATATTTACATCTCTTTCACCAAGAACTTTCCCTCCCAAAACGCACTATATCTATCACTGCGTGATCGTGTGTATTGTGTCGGTGGTATATAGATCAAGTTGAAACCCAGAGACAAAAACAATTCGAGGCGAGAGTTTTACACAGAACAAAGATATTATATATCGTATAGAATATATATAAAGAAATATATATATATAATACTGTAAGTGACAGACTTTTCGTTGCGGCTTGTGTTGCGGAGTTTTCCAGGAGGACGGCAGATAACACTCTACGGCGACACGGTCATCACAGATAGTAGTATGTGGATAGTAGGTGGTAGATATTGGAGTAGTAGTGGTTGGTAGATGAAGTAGATGGGGTAGTACAACAACAGTTTTTTGGTTTGTAGAAGATATCTAAAAGAAATTTAGTAATAAAATAGGTTAGTGAAATTCGCACAATTTCAGGAGAGAGAAAGAAAACCAAATGAAAACAAAACTAAGGAAAATCATGGAAAACAAAAGACAAAACGTGGCAACGAAACACATTAATGCGGGAAAGTATGGAGGGAACATGACGATCGATGGAATGTGAAATAATGTGACAACAAAAAGCTAAACAAAGAATAAATAATACAACTTTTGATTTTGGCTGCAATTGAATACATCGTAGACATAATATATTTCTTGGTCGGTAGGCATATTTTTTTGTTTTTAATTTATTCAATTAATAATATATATATATAATTTTCTCATGGTTTTTGTTTAGTTTCTTGGACTTTGGATAAATTAGTACATACATGCTAGAAATGTATATGTATAAAAATAACTTAACGTAGGGGGTACAATTTGGTGGCATATCATTTGGATCAAGTGCAATTACAATTAGAAATATCTACTACCTCCACTCCCGCCTCGGGGGAGGCGGCGGCTAGAGCTCTCGTTGAGTATTTTTGGATCATATATCAATACATCAAATTGTAAATTACTCAACTTGTAGTAAAAAGATTTGATTTCCTCTCTCTTGACTTTTTCTTTTCGTTTTTTTTTTGGTTTCATATCTTAAGTGACTAACAAAGGTTGGTGTTTTCATAGCTTAAAAGCGGGGGACATTTCGTCATCCTGTCATTCTGAAGAAAAACGTTCTTATACAATTACAAATTCGTGACGGTTTTAGTTTAGTTTTTGTTTTGTTTAGGAAAGTTGCTTTGTTGTTGGCTGACAATCAACATTGTAATATTATTGACAATTCTTGTTTTTTTGTTTTTTAAGACACATTTTGTCTGTTTAGTGAGACTCACAAAAATAGTTACATAAATTATAGTTAAAAAAAGAATGCGATTTCTTTCGAGAATATGGAATGTCTTACAAATGAGATTCATACGGAGGGTGGGATAATACAATGGCGCGGGTATAAAACAACGTATAGTTACGGCAGTTACACATACGAAGAATACGATGAAGACCCGCAAGACTCTCGACAAATTAACATAAATGAGAGATTCTAGTTTCAATAAATAAGATTCGTAGAAATATATATAGACGTAAGTTAGTGCTTAGTTATTGTTGTAAGCAAATGGCATCGTGTTCATCAGTCGCTCCTTGAGCAACGAATTCGATATTATCTGCAGGCCCAGCTTCATGTTCCACTCCTCGTTCATTAGGTGGTGCTGCTGCACCTTGCTGGGCGTCACCGGTTCCGGCTTGATGCCCAATGCTGCTGCCGCGGCAGCTGCCTCGGCCACAGCCACCGCCTCGTCATCATCGGCTGCCCCTGCTCCTGCGGAATCATTGTTGTTCTTGGCCTCTGCTGCTGCTGCGGCTGCAGCTGCCGCTGCTGCCTGCTCTTCGACCACGGCTGCTGCGGCTGAAATCGCTGTGATGGCACCTGTTAATCCATACGTGGGAATCGGCATGATGTGCGGCGGCAATGGCGAAGTGCAACGCGAGCCCGGCAAATTCTCATTCTCGTAGTTCTCCTTGCGCAGAGACAGGTTCTCGGGTATGGGGCTCTCGCAACCATTGTGCGATCCAGTGCTGCCCACACTCGCACCACAGTCACCGCCTCCGCTGCTGCCGCCACCGCCGCCCATCTGCTGGAGACCCACCAGGCTAATGCCAGACTTTAGGTCTAGCGAGCCACTCGACGAACGCGCACCACTGCCGGTGGTCATCTGGGCAATGGCCGACGGAATGCCATGCTTAGAGACCAAATGACGCACCATGTGGTACTTGCGACGGAAGCGCGAGGGGCAGAATTCGCAATTGAAGCGCGGCGGTATGCCGATGCACTCGTCGCGCATATGGCGCTGCAAATGGCGCTTGCGCAGATAGCTCTTGTTGCAGACGGCGCAGTGGAAGCGCTCCTTGTACTGATCCTGATCCTGGTCGTCGCTGCCAAAGACGCTGTGCTTGTATTCATACTTCAGGTCTGCGGGGGAATCGAATCAAATCGAATCCCGGCCAGCAATTTTGTGGTTTGTTAGTAGTTGGAGTGTGTGGTGTGGTTGGTTGGTGAATTGGCGAGTTAAGGAATTGTGTGGTTTATGGTGAATTGTTCATTTATGTTGGGTTTTGGTGATTTGTTTCGATTGGTTTTTGTTGTTATTGGTGATTTTGGGGAGATTAGAGTTGGTTGATTCGATTTGATTGGATTTTTGTTTTTGGGTTGTATGAAATGAAAATGAAAAGAAAATAAAAAGAGAAAAATGTGTGAAAAATTATAAACACAAGGTCCAGGAATTATTAGGCTTATACTTAAATGTGGAATAAACAATTCTGAAATCATCGCTTCAAATGTTTGTTTATAAAAACATAACTTAAAACTAAACCTTATAATTGTCAAGTTTCCAATTGGATTTGTGGTTTTCATTTTTGAGAAGTTGAAGGAAAAAACTAATACAAATTATACAAATTATTCAATGTCTAAAATCAAGTTTACATTATCTTCAACAGAAACTACCAGAGTCTACTCTAAAAACAATAAAATAAACAAATACAATTCAAATACTTTTTTCTAACAAAATTACATAAATAAATTTAAGAAACTATCATATAACAAAATTAAAAAAATGTACTAATCAAATTCTTAAAACTTGTATTAAAAAATATAGGAAACCTGGTTAAATTTTGAAAAATTTAAACATAATATTTTTTGTGTGGAATAATTATAAACTAAGTATAATTTTTTTAAAGGATTTTTGTGTTTCCAAAACGACTTTCTGGGCGTCACAGGCTCTCTAAAAATACATTCGATTATATAATATGGAATAATATATAGAGATGGGCATTAAAAGAATCAACTTTTCGTTTCAATAAATATTTCGTACACATATATTTAACTTCAGGGGTATTATTGACTTGGCAGACACAGAACAATATAGAGCAACGTGTTGTCTTAACTATATAAAAATGGGGATGTATATACACGTATATGTTGTAAAACAGCCAGTAGTTTTGATCTCGATCTCGATCCCAGTTGGAATTACATTCCCTAATCCCTCCTAGACTTTCTTCAGCTGATGAATGCCATGCTTCTGTCGCAAATGCAATTTCAGATCGTAGCGCCACGAGCAGCTAAAGTTGCAGAATTCGCAATGGAACTGGACGCTGGGTGGTTTCTTGTTCGCTGCAATGATGCTGCTACTGCTGCTGTTGTTGTTGTTGTTCGTTGTGCTGTTTGTATTCGTATTGCTGTTGCCACTCGCATTGCTGTTGTTGCTTGTACTATGACTGTGACTGTGACTATGGTTACGCTGCGGTTTGCTTGTGCTGCTGCTACTTCGTATGCTACTATTGAGCAGGTTGGCCAACTGAAAGGAGGCGGCTGCCGCTGACATGTGACAGCCGGTGCAGTTGCTGGCGCTGCAATGGAGTTGCTGCTGGTGGTGGTGCTGATTCTGGCTAACCGCCGCCGGCTGCAAGTGATTGACAATGTGCTCCGCTTGACCCGAGCTGCCGCATTTGTACATTCTGCGTATCGTTACTTCGGGCTCACAAACCTCACTGCTATTGCTGTTGCCGATGTGATGATGATGATGATGCTGGTTGAGGTGATTCTGTTGCTCCTCCTCCATAGCCGGCTTCTTGCTGGCCGCATTGGCCGCTGCTATAACTGCCGTGGCATAATTACAGTAAAGCGTCCTTAAATCTGTAAGAATTGTGATTGGGTTTGTTTTTATGTCTAAGATTTTGGCTAAAAGGCTGATTTAAACGATTATTTCTTAACAGAGAGATAGAGAGTACAGAGTCAGAGGTTGAGTAGAGAAATAGAGATGGTGGGTATGTGTTGTGTGTTGTGTCGGGTTGTTTCTATTTGGGCTGTTTTTAAATTCATGTTTGGTTTTCATTTTTACAGTGTATTGTTGTTGTTGTAGTTGTTGTTGTTGGCTTAAAGTTATGTATTTTCTGTATTATGCAATAGAGTATATATTGTGGATTAGCATAAGAACCGACGCCGCTTACATATGGATAATACACATCTCACGCCTCGCCTCAAAGTTAAAACTTAAGTTAAACTTAAATTTAAGCACACAAAAAGGATATTAAAAAAAAACTTTGTCACCGAAATCAAAATATGTATACATGTGATCGTTTCGCAGATTAAATTAAATGTTATTTACCAAAGAAAATTAATCAAGTAATCATGTAATTAAATTAATTTCGAAATTCCGTGTTTCCATCTTTTCTCTTTCGATATCCATCTCATGCATTAAATTGAAAAACGCATTGTTTTGTGGTTTTGGTTTGTAAAAAACGTGGCATTTTATTTGTAGTTTTTATAGCTTTTCTTCTTTCTCGTTCTTTTTTTTTTCTTGCTTTCTTTTTAATTTTATACAAAATATATAAATATACTTTTTGTTATTATTATTATTATTATATTAGTTGTCAACTCTGTTTTTGATTTAGCGCTGGAAAAAGAAATATATATTCATATATATCGCATATAATACGAATTAGAAAATATATATAAATAAATGCAGGAAAAGAAAATGGCAAGTGTCGCCGCTCTTTGGTTAATTTGATTAGTGGAGATATCGCTGGATAGGATTTAGCGTTGCGCGTCTTTTACTCAAAGCGGAGGTAGGGGGAGAAGGATCTACTAGATCTACCTACAATCCCTCTCCCTTCAGCAGCTCGGCGGCAGAGGGGGAGGTGGTGGAGTTGGAGGAGCCGCCGCTGGCCACCACGGCCGCCGCCGCTGCCACCTGCTGTAACGCCTGCTGTAGCAGCGTATGCTGCCGGAGCTGCTGACGATAATAGCTGGTGGTCCTGCTCTCCTCCACCTGATGCTGCTGCTGCTGCTGCTGCAGCTGAGGATAGTCTAGGGGTTCGTCCTCGTCGTCATCATCATCGACTAGAAAGGCATGTGGCTGCTGATCCTCATCTCCTGCTGCTGCCGCTGTCTCGTCCATCAAATCCACTAGATCAACAATTTCGGGCTTTTGTTCTGACTCTGCCGTTTGATTCTCTTCGCCGGCGGATGAGGCTGCCGCTGCGGCAGCTCTCTGCTGACGCTTAAAGAGCGATCGCATCGCAATCTCTGGATGCTTCTTGCGCACATGCTGGCGCAGGTGATCCGCTCGCTTGGTGCGATGGCCACAAACTGAGCACACCATGCTCTTGCCCTTGCCACACTCCTGTCGCAGGTGGCGACGCAAGGTGCCGTGCCTACGGTAAGTCCTATAGCACTGCGGGCACGTGAAGCTCTCCTCCTGGCCCAGGCCTACTCCTACTCCTCCTCCTACTCCTACTACTCCTCCATTACCTCCAGCCAAGAGTCCATGAAAATGATCAAATTGTGGGGCCTGAAAGTGATGCAATCCCGATACCGATCCCTGTGGAAAGTCATCACTGCTGCCATCCATTAGCTCCGGCTTGGTGCTGTTGCTGCCGCCGTTCAAGACATGATTTGGTGGTTGCTGACTGGATGAGGAGTCGTCTATCAGCTGATGCAGGCCTGAAATTTGTTTTTGTTCTTTGTTTTCATATTTTCTCGGGACACGAATTCAAGTGTTTCTATCAAGTTATCGTTGTTGTGGTTGTTGTTGTTCTCAAAAACGTTAAAAGTTAAACGTTAATCATGCTTTTAATATTATTTTTAATTCATGTTATGTTTTGTTTCTTATTTTTAGTCATTTTTTAAAATTTTTCAAGGCAAAAACAAGCAGTATGTTATACTTTGTTGTTGGGTTTCTCTCAAAAATGCCAGATATTAGTCTTAGAAAGCATTAAATATTCGTTTGTTTTTGTGGTAAAATTAATAAATTAATTTCTTGGTTTAATTGCAGTTTCTTCTTCAAACAAAAACAAATTTCAAACAGGCATAAAAACAATTGCACAGAACAGCAAATGCAAATGCAAAAAAGGAAAAGGAGCGGGCGTTTGGTTTTTGGTGTTGGCTTTGGTTAAGGATTATTCGTAAGAGGAAAAACTAGTCAGAGGTGAGAGCGGGAATTGGATAGAGAAGACAGAGAAGAGAGACCGGGGGTTGTCAGCCTTGTGATTTATGCAAAGGATATACTATATAGAGAGAGTAATGGGCAGGATGTGTGTCGTGTAATGTTTGTGGGTGTTTATTCAATTTGTAATCTGTTTTTATCGAGCAGTCAAAAACATATACAGATATATCCTGGCTTTATATGACGGTTGATCGTTTAGGGACTAATTCCTTGACTCGAAATCAAATAGAGATCAATTATATCCAAGGATAGGATAGGATAGGACTTTATATATATATATAATATATAATGAGTAGATCCCCACACGAGTTGGCATTATCTTAATCTTCTTTAATGGCTCATCTTGGGACTGATCGAGCAGTCTCTCTAAAACAAATATTTTGTGGTAATGTGCTTCTTGCGGTGGCGATTCAGCGAGTCCTTCCGCTTGAATCCGGCATCGCACAGCTCGCAACGAAAGTTCTCCATCATTCCGCACTCAAACTCCAAGTGCCGCTTCAGCGCCGATATCCTCGTATACGCATTCGGACACTGCGGACACTGCACCTTGCCATCCTCCCGCATATTCGCATTCCTCGACAGATTCGCGGCCGCAAAGCTCTGTTCGGATGGCGGCGGCATTATGTTCTTCTTTACCACCAAGTCGGTCCCACTAGTGGACGTCTTCTTGCGTGATCGCAGTTTTCCGCGACGCGTTTCAACAGCGGCGCCAGAGGTCGGCGGCGCTTCAGTTTCATAGTAAAACATTTCATTCAAACTCAACTCGAGCAGACCTGCAATTAAAGGGTTGAGCAAAAGAGCAGGATAGAGAATCGCACATAGGAGGGGGAGTGGAACAAAAGTTTAAAAAATGAACGAGCGAGCGAGCAACTGACACGACAAAAGCTTGAAGTTTCAAAAAGACGCAAATCAACCAAACCTAAACATCTCCCTAACTTAAAAACTAACCTCAAAAGTGTTGTATTTCAAATTAAATCTGCAAAATCGAAGCTCCACAACAACAAACCAAACTAGTTTAAGTCAAAGCTACATAGAATTTAGTATGTGTAATAAAATTGGTTCTGTATAACTATCCGACTATGTACAACTTTTCTTTTTGTTCTCTTGATAGAGGAGACCTCGGGCAACTTTTTTTCAACTAACACAATTATATAAACTCTTACAAGTGCTTTAATAAATTAAAAAATTTTGACATTTTTAGATATCTTCAATTGGAAAACTACTTCTTTTCAAGTTTAAATGTTAGGTAAGCCACATCTTTAAAGATCTCATTTGATGGCTTCAATATAAACTTGAGATTCTTTAAAATTCAGTAAAACGCACTGGTTTTTCATATAATTTGAAACTTAAAGTTAAATTGTTTAGTTATAAATTTAATAATTACTGTCACTCGACTGCCACCTTGCCAAAGTCGTTCCCTATTAACCACTTTTTTAAGCCATCCTCTCGACAGCCTTTCCACTCTTGCTTCGATTGAGAAGAACCACAGGTTAATATACTAAACCCAAATTTATTGTAGCTTTCATGTGGCATGTTCCACGCTTAATGATACTCATGATTAGTGTGTGAATTAAGGTTTTACATCAATTACACTTATATCCTATCCTCCTTCTTCTCCTCCTTCATAGCTCTCCCCTTTTCGCTCTGATCTAAACGGGCTTGCGAAATGCCTTTGTGGACAAAGTAGTAGTGATCTTGTAGCTTGAAATTATAGTGAAAGCCACGCCCGCACATGCCGCACACGTACTTCTTCGGCTGATTGCACTCTTTGCGCATGTGACGCGTCAAGGTGCCCAAAACCTGATAGCGACGACCGCACGTCTGGCACACATAAGGAGCACTCGCTGCCGCATCCGCCGATTTGGACGACTTCGATGTGGCTGCCGAGGCGGACGTAGAGGCACGGGGCTGGGCGTCACCGCCACCATTTCGTCCACCGCTGCTACTGGTGTGTCTAGAGAGAAAAACGGAAATGGGAAGGCAGAGCACGAGAGAGATCATCAGGGATCTGGGCATCGAAAGAGCACACAAACTGATTGCCAAGCCAAGTTACCTGTGCGATGATGAGGTGCTGGTGGATTTGCACTTGCGCCTGGATATCGTGTGCGTGGCGGCGGAAGCACTCAAAGCGGATGCAATGGAAATGGTGGCCCTTTTTCCGGCCAAACGCTGGGAGCCACCGCGAACCGATGTGATTCGGGGCATAACCATTGCGTCTGTACAACATCGACACAGATATGGAATTAAAACCGAAGGATATGGGGTTTGAAAAGAAGAGAAGTGAAAGAAGAGATTGAGGCACACGAAAATAAAAAGAGACTTCAATACAAAGGTCACAAATGAAAGAACAAAACGAAGCTTTTTTGTGTCCTTATCCTTGATATTTTAAAAAGCCTAAGGCATTATATTGTAAACATTTATCATCAACTTTAGGAAACGCTCCTTAAATACAATTGTCACTATTATTTTTCCTGGTATTATTTTTTTCTAATTATCAAATTTCCACAAAGGATTCCAAGCCCCGACAACAACTAGTAAGCAGAAGAAAAGGTCACACTTGACAAGAAAACAAGAAAAGTACATTATGAACTTGAATATATTAATGTTGTGAAGTTTTTAATTATTCATAAGTATCTTTCAATATCACATACAAATGAATTCCTCAATCTTCCTTTATTTATCTGCAAGACACTTTTACGTCTCGTATAACTTCAAACAAAATACATTTATGCAAGTTGAAATTTTAGGGGAGAGAGAAAAGAAAGTTCCACAAATAGCCCCAGAAAGAGAGATATTTATACCAATTACAACTACGAATAACGAATAATTGTTGCAAATAAACTACATAAGAGCTTAAAATTTACTCAAAAGACACTCACACACATTATTCTATGCACACAGATACACAATACAAATATATGTATAAATTTAGGACTGCAAGACAACATGTCCTCTTGACAGCTTGCGGCTATGGCGTGTTTTAAAAATCACAAAAGCTTTTGTCATATTGCATGTTACACAAAAATAACGCTAAAAAGAGGGGAAAAAGTATCTTTTACTGCCTGTTTTCTGCGAGTGTGTGTGTGTGTGTTTGTCGATTTCTGCGTATCCGTGAGTGCGAGTGTGGCTGTGGCTGTGCTTTTTGTGAGCAAATTCAACTGTGAATTGGGTCAAGGCCATGCAAACAGCGTTCAACTGGGTCAAAAAAGTGTGGCATATTCACAAATCAATTTTGGTGGAAAAATAAACAGAAATATTCTTTTATGTAACAGTTATCTACACAGAGAATTATAACTTAAAGCAGATTTAAGTTCTCTCACTAGAATCATATTTTTACCCAGGTTTTAAAGAACAAATCCAGAAATTCTATTAGGTTCTTTAGCTCGCTAAACATAAACAATCACTACCAGGGAGCTATTTTATAAAGTCAAGAGGGAATACCTTCATTTAAAATATCTTAGAAACAACGACGTGTCTCGGGTATAAGTGCCACATAGAAAAGGAATACAAATCGTTACTCGTTCAAGATCATAACGTCACCCCCTAATAAGCCATAAAACGAACTCAAAAAAGCATACGCAAATTAAAGTGGTTTTTCAAGCGACTTTCTGAGATGGTCCACCAATTATTTTAGACGTAGAAATTCCCATTCGAAAATTCCAAAAACCTGATTATTTTTATGCCCAACATGAACGGCAGCGTCAGTATTATTCTCGTCATCAGCACCACTGAATTTTTTACACGGATGCAGCGGTACGAAATTATACTTGGAGAATAGCACACAAATGAGAACAAAATCATCATCGGGGCAAGCACAGAAAAAGAAAACGAAATCAACAAGCAAACCAACATTCACAGAGATATGAACATTAATATTATTGCTTCATTCTACGCTGCCACATCACCTCCTCCTTCGCTGTTCATCATCAAGTGAACAATGCTGATTAAAAGAGAAAAAGCAACTCGCAATCTCACACATAGAAACAACACATTATTATTTAGCCGACCTTGAACTTGAACGAACGACTGCCTCTCGGGCATTGTTATTTTTTATGTTTATTTTTATTTTTGTTGCTATTTGCCGTTTGTTGCTATTGTTTTTGCTGATTAACAATTAACACAACGGGCATAGAAAGCGGATAAGCGAGAAAAAGAGAGGGCGCCGAGGTGCCGAGCGGAGGGATCAACGACAGCTTCATGGATACTAAAGTATAAGACATTTTTTTAGATGGCTCACCTGGGCAACGGACAAAACAAACAAACAAAAAAAACTTCATAAATAAATTGGTCCAACCAGAGTGTAGTAGAAAATGTTCACATGAACGGAAGAGAAAACAAGTCATCGTAATACCAGACATAAATATTATTTTTGGATTGAGACCGCAAAATCACGGTTAGAAAATCTGTAATCTTAATGCTTTGGGAGTTTTCCTACAACTTTTTCCAACCAAAAAAAACCTACCCATCTAGCTTTATTCAGATTTCTTTAGACGAACAGAATTTAAAGTAATCCCTAGGATTTCAACCTTTGTACCAAAAACAGAAGACACTAACACTAACTTTGAATATGCCCTATATCAAAATATTCGATTTTTTGATTATGATTTTCTGATAATAAACTGAAAGAAGTGAAACTTCAAAGAAAATTCGAGAAACTTGTAAGGGAACTCATAATAGAAAGCAAATTTTTAAACACGTAACTCAGTGTATTTATTTGCATATTCATAATTTTGATATATATATTTTTTTATCGTTCGATAATGTAGTTTTTCTTTGGTGTATTTTTTGTTGTAGTTTTTAATGTTTGTTTGGCAACGACGACGCTTCAAGCAATTTCGAGAAACAAACGCCAAAGGCAATTAAAGTAAAAATTCAAGTAAATTATATAAAAAATGTAAATTTAAGGCGTACACACTTAGAATTAAGTCGGAGGAGAAAGATGGTAGAAAACGGGGAAAAGAGTAACACTATAGCTTACCCAATTAGCGCCATTCAAACTCTTTCGGGAGAAAGAGAGCACAAAAGCGTGCGCGCTTACACCTTTCTTTCAAGATTTCCCAAGCCTTTTGCTTGATTTTTTACACATTACCTGGCAAGTTGCTGAAAATTTGTATTTTTTTGTTGTTTTTCTTGATTTTTTTTTTTAGGAATGAAAGTTGATTTTTGGGAATTTAAGGTTTTGGGATTTAGGGATTAGGATTTAGGATGGTGTTCTTTTGGGGCGGCAACATAAAAAAAACTTAAAAAATACAAAATTTACTTCATTTTGTATGGCACTCCGCCCAACCGATACCGTCGAGCGGAGCATACTCACCTGGGGATCGGGATTCGTGGGATGAGTCCGACTGGCCAATTGATGGATCGTGTCGGATTGCCCAAAGCTGCGAACGTACCTCGCCATCTTTTCGGATTGGCTACGAGCTTTGTTTTTGTGGCAACGACGCGACTGTACCACATCCTCCAGCTGATGAACCTCCAAGAAGACACCTCCTCCCTCCTTGGACTGGTGTTTCGCGCTTCTCTCCTCAGTCATGGGTTTCAAATTCACTTGGCACTTGACTTGTTTTAAGTTTAGTTTTTTTAGTTGTTACTTTCAACAATTTCGAATGCCTTTAACGTTTAAAGACTTAACCCGGAATAGCGCGCGCGTCTTACACTCAAACGAAAGGCTTACAAACTAACTTTAAAACTATCAACAAATACAAAAAGGAAATATAAACAAAGAAAAAAAGTCCCGTCAACCAAAATAAAGCAAAATATATATATGTGTATATATAGAGAGAGATATAGTATACTAAAGTACAATTTAAAACTGCATGCGTATTTCTCGTAATCATATATAATAATATTAAATATAATGTGTAAAACAAAATAAAAACAACTGTGTATAAGAAATAAACATTAGCACGCGCTGAGAGTTCTAAAAACAGATTTCTGACAATCAAAATGGAACAGAAATGACAATCAATGGGTGTACAAAATGTGAACATGTATGGTTTGGTTGTGTATGTGTGTGTGTGGTGAGAGATGCTTTTTTGAAATATGCAAACATAAAGTTTAAGTTAAATCCCGTTACTGTTTAAATTGCTAGAAGTCGACTTTTGGCGCAACTGTACTGAGAGCTTTCATTTTAAGAGAAGGGGGGTTGGGGATAATACTTGTTGTAGTTGTGGTTCTTGCCAGAGCCCTGCAAACACTCACACACACACAGAGACTCAATGGAGACACGTACACAAACGGCAGCTTAGAGAGAGAGCAAGAGCAATAGCGAGAGAAAGCAAGTGAAGGGGAGAGAGATCAACACAAACACTCGCACACATATTTGGAAATACACGCACAGAAAAAAAATCTGTTTATACGTACATTTATAAAAACTAACTTAAATGATAAGGCATTCTATCATTTCGTTGTTTCTTTTTTAAAGACTATTAATATTATTATTATTATACATCCTAATTTAAAGCTGCAGTGTATGTTTGTGTATGTGTTTGTGTGTGAAATATATAGTTATGAATTATTATGAATTATGAATGCATTTTTCTTCGCTCTGCAGCTAACGGCTTAATGTTGGAAAGAGAGAGGGCCAGAGAGTAGAGAGACAGGGGGCAGGAGAATAAGAGACAGAGATAGATAGTGAGGGGAAATGTTTAAGGAATGCTTTTTCAAACATTTACAAAGTAAATAAAGCAAATAAAATTGTTAATTCAAACACCAATTGTAAAACAACAACAAATGATCATACATATAGAATAATACATATATATATATTCAATAATAATAATGATAAAATGAGGGAATGTTACGGGGTTTTTGTTGTGGGTGGTTTTGTGGTTTTTATATAGCAAATATATGTAAATGTTTGTGTGTGAGTGAGTGGTATAAAATGTTTCTCATTTTGTGTGTTAAAAAATTAATAAGTATAATAAGTATATGTACAAAAAAAAAAGGATTTCTAGGAGTTATACGAATTAAACAAGTGTGTGTCATAATTAAAAAATGATTAGTCTCTTGGTTTTAAAAAATCATGTTAAGTAAAGAAAGATCTTTTGTTTAAGTAAATACTTTTCAACTTGCACAAATTATTCTTGTTTTGGGTTAATTATTCTTCTGTTTTTTTTTCTCTGTCGGAGTTGTCGTTATAGAAAAAAGAAAGAGAGAAGAAAAAACTGCAGCAAGTTTACCAGAAATCAGAGTCGTAAATTCATCGCTCTTCAACATTAATTTCGCTGTTTTTTCGTTTTGTTTTGTTCTTTCTTTTTTCTTAGCAAACTCTTGCTCACAGAGATCTTGTTCTTTTTGGTATTGTTTTGTATTTGTACTTTTTCTTGTTGCTTGCTTTTTTCGTCTGCTGCTATCTTGTTGAAAATTATATTCGAAAAAGTTATCTATTTAATGGTTCTTTTTTTTCTTTCAACGTTTAAGAGCTTTTTTCGGAGCACGACATTTAAAATAAGAAAAAAATCAAGATGTATATATATTTATGTAGGTTTTTTTGTTTTTGTGTGGAAAAAATGAAGTTGTGACCTTGATATAAACGTGGATTCATTCTTTATCTGCATTTGCATTTGAAATTTAAGCTTGTCATGGTTGTTGTCGTGCTCGCTGAGTTCGAAAAACATCTCTTATTCTCTGTCTAATAAACTTCTAAGCTAAGCTGTACTTTTTGCTTTTTCATTTGTTCGTAGTAGCTCATATATATATATTGTATATAATCGACTTTCGAGGCAACAAACACTCACCTTGGGGATCCCGTTGCTGCGCATCCTGTGCCAGTAGTCCAAGTTCATCCTGAGATCTGTCGTGCTGCCATGCATATGCTATTTTACAGGGAGAACGTAACATTAGTTTCGTCGACCTTAGACACGCTGCTCAAGCAAAAACAATACTCACTTTGACTAGATCCTTCACCACCCTGGCTGGTGCCGGCCGTCTGGTCCAGCTCTTCCATTGTCATGTCCTCCTCGTCTAATGTCAAATCCTCAACGTTCTCATCGTGCGCATCATCGTCGTATTCCGCTTTGGGTTCAATCACCATTTCAGAGCCCACTGATGACACGCTATTGTCTTTGATCTTCTGTTGTTTATGATTCGACGACGATTTGTCCACAACGCTGGCCAGCTGCTTGACCACAACTCCGGTGTGAACGGCGGATGCAGAGGCGGATGCGGAGGCAGGATTGGAACCACTGATGGCGCTTGCACCGCCAACGGCGCTTGCCTCATCCATGTCCTCGTCATCACCTTCGACACCGCCTTGGGCGCCGCCTTGGCTCTGGGCTTGTACATTCTCGGTGTTAATGGCATCGCTTGTGGTCTGCGCCTGTTGCTGCTGGGCCTGCTGTTGTTGGGCGGTCACTGACGCAGCTGCTCCGCTCGGAGGTGCGGCTATCGAGGATGTTAGTTTAGCGCTTTCAGTCTTTTTGGTAACGTTGGTGCTGGTCAATGGCTGCTGCTGCTGGTTCGACGACGCTTGGCTGCTGGTTCCTGCTGCCGATCCACTTGACAGCTGGGTGCTGACCAAAGCGGAGACTGCGAGGCCAGCGCCCGTCTGCTGGAGGATTGACTGATTCGAGGCGACGGCTTGTAACACGGACGAGTTGGAGTTGTCGTGGGCATCTGCAAAATAAATATGAGGGAAACTGTTAGAAAATTTTCACTTATTTTAAATGATCCAAGACACAAGTTCTTGGCTGAATTTAATTTAAGAAGAAAAAAAACATAAAATAGACAATGCACTTACCATTTTCCATGCTGCGACGTCTGACTTTCCGACGACGACGCGAAGGACTCGAAGAGCCCTCGCGTGAACCCGACACATCACCAGACGTATCCATCGCACCGCCGGTGGCCAGGCGGGCGCGCTTCGTCTGTTCCAGTGTGTAGGCGCCACTAAGCTTGCCGCGATGATGCTGCTGCTGTGTGGACTCCGGCTTTGGTGCCGATCCACCGCCAGTGCGATTGTCCGACAGACCCTTAATCTGCAGCGACTCGGCGGCCTTGAGCAAAGCAGCCAGCTGATCCTGCGAGATATTCACCTCGCCGCGGTACATGTAGTCCATCATGGCGCGCAGCTCCTGATACTTGACATCCTTGAGTATGAAGATGGGATGTTTGTCGTACTGTTCTTGAAGTAAGGTCTGCAATTGCCGAAGAAAATGTTGTGGAGCATTATAGAGGGTACATTTCCAGGTGTTTTCACGCTTTTAATACTCACAGCAAAGTAAGGACTGCATGCTGACAGCACCACCTTGTGGGCCTTGAGAAATTTGCCCTCGGCGGCTAGCGTGCAATCGACTAGAGTCTCGTTCTCCAGCAACGTGTCGAACACGCTGATCAGTGTGCTCTGGTGGTTATTCCACCGCAGGCAGAACTGCTGATCGTCATCCATTTTGGGGGTTTGGATCCGGGGTAGTTATTTAGGGGGAAATGGGTGGGCCCACGTCCTTGACGTGGCTCGCTGTGCTCCCTCTCTCTGATTAAGCGTTTTTTCGCCACTCGCTCGCTGATTTTACAATTTTCAACTTAGGGGTGTACAGTGGGGTCTACAAAAACTTCTCGCCTTCTATTCTGCCACTTATTCTTCTTTCCGGTTGTGTGTGTGTCAGCAGTTATGCTGTAAAGAGTGACGGAAAAGAAAATGAAATTAGTTACGTTTCCATGAGAAGAAAAAAAAAACTCTGAATAATGCACATTATACGTCGGCAAGGTCAAGTTCTTATTTGATTTCAGTATACAGTACATGACACATTAATCGACAATTTTGTTCCTTAAATAACGATTTTCATTTATAAATAATTTCCTCGATTTGTATTATTCAAATGTGGATTTTGATTTAAGCGCGTAAAATTTAACCATATAAAAATAATCTCATTATCATTTTAAAACAGCCACTAAAAAATTGTTTTTTATTTGTTCACTTTAGCGAGCCTGCTTGTACATTTCGTCTCTTTTGCACATTAAAAATTTCAGCTATATTATTATTGCTGCTTTGCATTCACTCACATACATACACACTTGCAGTTTAAATGCAATTTTTGTTCTTGCTATTTTTCGAGCGAGTTTCTTGCTAATATTTCAACTTTGCTCTTTTCAACGAAACACTCTCTATTTTTCGGAGAGAGCTAACGGATTTGTGTTACAGTTGCTTTTGCTTCTGCTTCCAGACTGCGTGTGTCCGTGTGGAGATCGATGGATACGATAAAAGACGAAGAGACTTCGTGACGACCAAAAAAAAAAACGAAGCATGAAACATAAATAGGAGAAGTTCAGCAGTCGGCGTCGCTGCACACATATGCACATGTGCGTGTGTCTCGCTTTTTTCCTTCTCCGTTGTGGAAAATTTCACAAGTAGACACAGACGAATATTTATGAAGATTTTCATTTTCCCCTCGCTTACACAAAAACACATAGTCCAACACTAACGCATTCTTGCTGCTGGCTGATAATTTTTAAAGTTGAAGTGTGGAGCAATCGTTTCAGTTTTTTATGGTGTGTGCATTTAAAAATAGAACGTTTTTCATTAGAAGCAACCAACACATGTACACGAACAATATAGATATGGGCGCTATTTCACAATTTCTCTCTCGCTCCCTCTTTCGTTCTATCGGCCGATTATGCTTCACTTCCACACCCATACAAGCATTCGAGCTAGCGCACAAGCACACTTACTGTTGTAAATAATTAGCACTGCAAAGGTTGGTTTTTCTATTCTAGCTCCGTTTGCCCGTAGGTGTAGCCGTAGTATTGCTGTGTATGTAGTGTAGTCAGCAAACCGCACGCGTTGTTGTTTTCGCGATCTGCCGCAGCAAAAACCAAACAAAAGCTCCGAGAGCACGAAAGCAAATGAAACGACGCAAATGTACGGTAACTGAGCGACCCTCGCTCGAGCTGACGCCGCTGCTCTGCTTCCCCACTGCACGCTCTCGACGCGTTCGTTTGGGCTCTCTCGCCAATGGCCGCCCTGCAAACGAAGTTGCTGCGTGAGGGAGAGCGGAGCGGCTGCGGCTGCCTGCCATGTGAGCTAGAGCGAGAGGCACCGAGTGAGAGTTGCTCTCTCTCGGCTCGCCTTTGGGGGCACGTTATGAAATTGCCAAGTAGACAGAAAGAGAGAGCGCGACCAAAAGGGGCAGGTAGGCCGCAGCAGCGACTGCGACGTCGACAGAGGAAAAAGGAGCCCAAAGGAAAAAAGGAGAACTGCAGCAACAATAATCGTGCCAAAGTGAAATAACGGGAAATACATGCAAGGGCATGAAATGGACTCACACACACACAAACACAGATATACAGGTAGCGTAAATTGGCAGAAAAATATTTAGGCCCTGATTCACTAAAGAAATTATTTTTCCATATTCTTGGTAGTAAGGTTTATTTACTAAAGTCATTAAAGCTGAAGCAGAGAATACTGACGAGTCTATTTTAAAGAAGCAGTGTAGACTGTGCATACACCGCTGACTACGTGACTAAAGGCTCCATTTTTACTGCTTATTTTCGCTAGATCCAGGCGGAAAAAATGAGTAAGGGAGACATAATCACCCCCAGGGAGTCCCGCAGTACCAAGCGAAGCACCGTTAGGCGAAGGGATCAGTTTTTCGAGATTCTGTTATACACACACAGAGAGATGGTCCACATGAAAGGAAGGTGCAAGGCATGCGCACAAAATAGAAATCACAAGAGAAAACAACAAAAACGGCTGCTGTTACCCCAAAGTTGATGCGTCGGATGGGTTTTCCTCAGACACCCAGGCACACACACACGCGTACGTTCAAATCCGCCACAAAGAGAAGTAGGTAAAAACTGCAGAGGGAGGCAACAAAAAGGATCTCTCCCGCTCGCTCTCTCTTTGCATCTCCTTTTTGACGCGCGCTCTTTGCACATTGCAAGGTTTTATTTTTGCGCAGATGGTGGAGGATTATGAATTGGGATCCTGTGACGGAGCGAAAGGGCCAGAGAGAGCAACCGAGCGAGCGACACCCGAGCAGTGAGTTAGTGTGCGTGTGCGGAAAAAGTACAGTTGGGCGCAAAGACGTGCACTTCTTTGGGGTTCGCTTTTCCCGCCGAGAACCCACAAGATGAAGCAGATACGCCGATATGGGGGATGGGTAATGAGTAATCGGTGATTAGAGGTTTTGTGCTGAGGTCTACTATCAAACGATGTCCAAAATGTTAAGGTTTTACGGAGCATTGTTAGCGAAAATCTCATCTGAATTTTCATGTGGCAACTGCGTTTGGAAATGTTTTGGCCAGGATATATTCCAAAACACTATTAAATCTGCTGTTGCAAATATGGAATGTGATTGGTGCTGTAGAAAATCCCTAGGATCTTTTTTCGTAACTTAACTCTTATTGATAATTGAAATAATAATTAAATGATAATGAGTAAATATTTTACAAAACTATATTGGTTCCTATGTGAAGACTTACGATTCATATCACTTCACTTTTCCTGTAAAACTACTGATCAAAATTTCTCAAAATCTTGTTTGTGTTGAGGTCTACTATCAAACGATGTCCAAAATTCTTTGGTTTTACGGAGCATTGTTAGCGAAAATCTCAACTGTTGTTTTATCTGGCAACTGCAATTGGTTATGCTTTGATTAGATATTCCCAAAACACATTAAAAACTGCTATTGCACGATATGAGAAATAAGTCAGGTCAATGCGTTCGAATATGAAATAGTGATCATGATGGAAAGTTGTTCAGATTGGCTCGAGTAAAATTCGTCTATTAAATTTATGAATTCTGTGTTGAAATCTACTATCAAACTACGTTCAAATCATTAATTTTATAAAACGTTGTTAGCGAAAAATTCAACTGGAATATCTTTTAGCAGCTGCAGTTTCTTAGGAAAAATTGTATACACTTTTCATAATTTTCAATATGCGAGCTGCCCCTATTTTAATTACTTTAAAACTTTTTAAATCAAATATAAAGTTTGTGTTGAGATCTACTATCAAACTACGTTTAAAATTTTCAATTTAGCAAACGTTGTTAGCGAAAAACTCAACTGGGAGTATGTTTTTAGCAGCCGCCGGATTGTACGAAAATTGGGTGGTTTCGTACTTGAATAAAGCGAGTTGCTGTGTATATATACATATATTTTACTACATATTAAGTATCCTTTTGTTATAAACTTGTTTTAAGAATACAAGAAAAAATCACACTAATTCGTTGCCTACAGATTTGAGTGCCAGATGGAAATGGGATGCATTGATGGGATGGGGAGCTGAGCGGATAATAAAGGATGTCCATGTCGACGTCGGTCCCCTTTTCCCTAAGCACGCGCCAGACGGTACGAAAACTAAGGTAACCCCGGGGAACTGGTTTTACGGCTGGCGGAGGGAGGGCGAGGGTCCTGCAGACCTGAGTTTTTGGGGGTTGCAATCAACCCCTAAACTAAACAGATCCCCCCTCTCTATGTCCTGTTTCTCTCCCTCCTTTTTTTTTTTTTTTTTTTTTTGCTGTATAGTCCTGGCGGCAGATGTTGGATCACAACAACTGCCGTCGCCATCGCCGTCGTGGTCCTTTTTCCACTCTACACAGGAAGTGGCAAAGTCTGGAAATTGGAAACGCAACACAAAGAGAATGGGCCCCCGAGTGAAAATTCCTGGCCAACGAAAAAGAGAAGGAGAGAGCTGAACTTGGGAATATTAATGGGGCTGGTTTTCAGTTCTGAGTGCTCTGCTCAGTGTGTGTGTGCAAAAAGTCAAAAGAAAAACCGGTTCCGCAGAAATACAAGAACTGTGCCATTTCGAAAACGAACACAAAATGGGAGGAAAAAATATAAAAAATAAACATACGAAAAAAAAAAAGAAGAATAAATGGATGGAGGAGCGGGTGGCCATCGTCGAGCTGCTGCTGCCGTTGGTTTAGAGATCCGAGATCCAAACCGATCCGATATCCGATCGGCTGGCAGAAAAACCAGTTTCGAGAAACTTATTTCATTTCACATCGCAGCCAGAAAAGTCGCCATGGCACACACATACACACCACATATTCAGAAAAACAAATTTAAAATGGAAATAACTTAAATAAGAAACCGGGGGAGAGAGGCCGCCAGCCAGCCAGCCAGCCACACCAAGAACAAGAACTTCCCCCACAAGATTTTTGCATAAAGTGGAATCTTTTTCTGCTCATCTGTATGTGTGCTGCGAGACATAAAATTTGTATATTTACGACGTAAAAATAAACTCGACGACTCTCGCACTGACTTTCAATAATTTAATTTCTGGCAGCTGAAAATGTTGCTGAATAGCACCGAACAACTCTCTCGGTTCGAAGCCCAAAAAACCACCTCTGAAAACCCACGTAGGCGTCTCGCGTCGCCTGTCGCTCATTTATTTATTTTTACACCCTTTTTTCTGCTCGTCAAGTTGTTGGTTTTTTTTCATGCAAATACTGGCTATAGCCGTGTGTCGATTGAGAAAAGTTGAATCAAATGTAAGGGAACGAAACGAAACGGCTAGATCATGTGAAATTAACTACTTACAATCTGTGAGTCAACCACACAGTGTATCGTCACAGTGTAAATTACCCCAAAATATGATTTATAGCAAACGTTGAATATTATAATTTCCCAGAAATTACTAACTCATTTTCCAAGTCGTTAGAGCTAAAACCAGTCTTAGGCAATTAGGAACCTAGTAATCGAATGGATTTACTGCAAGCCGGACTATATTTTGTATTGCTTATGGAAATTATAATAAGATCTTGAGTATTGTAATAAATATTGTACATAAAACCAGTAGTTCTAGTTAGTAAAAAACAAATTGCTGTCTTCGACCGTTTAATTACAAGCTAAGACCGACGTCATTAAACAAATATTCATAGATTACGTTAAAAGAGTCTAGATAGAAAATAATTTTACCATTAACACTATTTAAATCGAGAAACACTAATACCTTTTCAAAGTGTATCGAACATTTCGTTTTCCATTTTCAGGCTTCTTTTCCTTCCCTTTTTTTCTTTTCCCCCATTCACTCTGTTTGGTTCTGTGTTCGGCTGCAGAAAATGTCGTTTTGCCATTAAAGCAGCGAAAAATAAGAAGAAAAAACGTCAACCACAAAAACTTGTTTCTTGAAAAGCTATTTAAAGTGAATGTTAAGGGCTTGTTATGTGCGAGCGTATCTGTATCTGTTGAATGTATCTGCGATCGCGAGTGTGGGAGCGGTGGAGGAAGTCGCAGCTTTGAGGTAATCTCTATCTATTTAGCGGCCCTCCAAATTCAGATTTTGAATCGCTCGTTTCGTTTTTTGTTTGCCAGATTTTTTGGCCATGCTGTAACCATGAATTCTGGGCCCAAAACTGCGGGGTTTTTTTTTTAGCCATTTTGTGGTCTTATAATTTGAAATTAATGAAAGTAGTTTAGTGGTTTCCGTCATTATTCGGCTTAGAAAATTTGACTTTAAGTATTAGTAT
This sequence comes from Drosophila nikananu, assembly GCA_008042635.1. Taxonomy (NCBI): domain Eukaryota; kingdom Metazoa; phylum Arthropoda; class Insecta; order Diptera; family Drosophilidae; genus Drosophila; species Drosophila nikananu. The sequence continues at coordinate 76,892 of VNJV01006682.1, forward strand.
TGCAACTTATAAATAAACCTAATTACACTTCATATTTGGTAATACAAATATCAAATATAATTATTTTGATAGACTGCCTTTTTGAGTTGTTTTTATTAAATTGCCGCCAACTCGTAGTGAAAGTGAAAAAACTAAGCCACCAAAAATAATCAACAATAAACGGCGAAATAAAAACGCACACAAACGGTTCAATGAACTTTTTTGCGCTAATGGCCAAAGCGAAAAGGTAAATAATAAAAACTAACAAAAAAATAAAAAGTCGAACAAAGAGCAGGTGGCGATAACGGAGAGCACTGGCCCAATAAGGTTCACCTTGCTTATTATTTCCCCTCCCCTTTTCATATCTAATTCTTTATTTTCTTTACTTTTTATTCACATTTCTTGTTTACTCTGTAATTACAAGAGGAACATTGGAGAAAAGGCACAAAGAATAGCGCAAAAAAGTGCGACAATTTTTTTTGGCACGCGTGTTGTAGGTCAGAAATCAACTGCAAGGTCATTTGGTGTTTTAAAATCAGATGACTCGAGAAATAAGTGCAAACCGCGAAATGGTAAACAAAGCATTAAAGAAAACGAAAAGCAACCCGTTTCTGCGTTTTCGGCACTTTTATTCTTTGTCGCACCTTCTATTTCGCATTTTCTACACTTGTTGCGCAAAAGCTTTAATTTTTTTTAGCGAGATATTCTTTATATTATTGTTATTATTCTGCACATGTGCGTGGAATGTAAACAAATGAAACTTTTTGTCGAAAAGTTTTTGCAGACGAAATTCGGCAACGTCGCCACTGCTGCGCGATAATACATCAAAAGATTAAGGCGTGAGAGAGACGAAAATATGAAAAATGAAAATGTAAACGTGTCTCTAGAGCAGACAGAAAAATAAAAACAACAATAACGGCCAAGTAGAAGTGTAGCACAAAATGGAAACAGAAAAATATGTGGCGGGCGGTCGGTCGTGCGAAAGAGAAGGGGATTCGAGAGAGCGAGCGCCAACTTGACGACCCTCTCTCGAGCTCGGGCTCTCTATCCGCCGCCACTCTTTCTATGTATGTGTGAAAAGTGCAGAGAAAATTTCACGCTTGTTTTTTTTTTTTTTTTTTTTTTTTCGTTTTTTTCCGTCGTTCGAACAAACATAAAAACGAAAACTAAGCGAGAGGGAGTAAAAGAGAGAAAGAGCGCACATATTTTTATGTCGACTCGTTGGGGGAAAAACCAAGATGGCGACCAACGAGACATTCGGGAATCTAGCAAAGTGAAAAACGTGCTTTTTTTCTGAGCTCGCGAACATCAATCTTTGATTTTTAACTGTTCTGTATCCAGAGGCCTTTGTTTATTACTTCAATTTTACACAAGCTTTCAGCTGGTGTGCCTCTCCGCAATTAGTAAAAAAGCTTATGTAACACTCATTCACACACACGCAGGGGGGAAAACACATTTCCCCACTGCAACACTTGACCTCATTTGCATGGAAAGTGAGCCAGTGTCCGTATATGTGTGTCTCTGTAAGTTAATGAAAATCGTCCGTCATTTACTTAAGCGTTGCATTTTCCGAGAAAGCTCTCTTCTCTCTTTTTCTCGCTCTCTCCACATACATTTGTCGTCGTTGTGAAAAGCTTTCTCCGCAATGGAAAAATCGATGGAAACACCACTGGAAATATTGATTTGATATGCAAAAACACGCACACACTCACGCTCAAGCACACGAAGATAATTGCCAAGTACAGTTCAAGACAGAGTGATTTTCATTATGTTTTCAGTGTTATTGTACCATATTTTGTTCTTGATCTTTTTAAATTGTATTTGTACTTCTATCAATTTTTATACACACCGAAATATAATCACAGGCAGCACGTAGTCAGTCGTCAACAAACTTTGCACATATCAAATTTTGGTGTTGCTTTTCCAATCCACACACACTCGCACGATAACGCGACGGGAAAAGCAATAAAGTTGAATTTATTTTTACTGCATGTGGGGATGTGGCCGTGTATGTGTATGTATTTTCCTTTCCCGCTGCTTGGGAGCAGAAAGAAAAAGAGTAGGCAGCAAGCAACGCACCACACTGAAAATGTCGGACGCGGAGCCACTGAAGAAAAACTGACGACTGAAAAAGCGAAAAAGTGGAGGCACAGAGAAACAGAAGCAGGCAGCAACGGCCGAAAACCGAAGCCGAACCGAAGCAGAGTTCGAAAGCCGAAAGCAGAAACGAGCTAGTGCGAGTTCGAAAAATTGAGTTGACGTCGCCGTCTGTTTGTCTCTCCCTCTTCTTCTGTGACAGTGTGCGTGTGTGCAAGTGTGCTTTGTATGCTTGCGGTGCAGAGTTGCCAACCAGAGTTGCAAACTTAACAGATCGACAAAAATATTATTAATGTTTGAATTATCTAATTAATGTTGCCATCCAGGAACGTATAAATTTCTTCAGTTCACATCATTAGGTGATCGTTATTAAAGATACCATACACGTATAATCAGTTTATGAATTATTTTATCATATTCTGTGATTCTGTGTATCTTAACAGTTAACCAATTTGTCCATTGTTAAACCAACTAATTAAGAATAGAATCATATCCAAAACGACGGCAGGTTGGCAACTCTGTTTCTATGTGGTGGAGTTCGAAAATATCATTCGCAGTCCAAATTTTTGTTGTTTTTTGTGATTCCCACCAAAGGGGCGAGATTTTGTTGTTGGCAATGCGAAGCCATAATGTTCGCAAAGCCGAATGCTAGAAATTACCGTTGCCGAGCGCAATCTCTCACTCTCACGCTCCCTTTCTCCCTCTTGTTCTCACTGCCTCTGTTTGTCTCTGTAGCTCACTGCCAGCAGCTCTCCCGCTCTCTCGTTGCACTTGAGTGTGTGTCCGAGTGCGATGGCAACAGTTTTGTATGCAATGTGCATTTTCTACTAAAAAGCGCCAATTATATTTTGCTTTTATGATCGGCCTCATCGCCGCCGTTGATTTATTTTTGGCTTCCAGCATGACTTCATCGCCTTCGTTTTTCCGCACTCTCTGTAATCCCTAATTTTGTAAAAAATATGCACCTTACACCTATGTATGTATGTACCTTAATTCTTAACGATTTTCGGCACTGGAAAATTAACATTTCAGTGCGAAATTCTACACTCCAAATGCTAATTGATCGAGTGGAGACAATTCTAGGAGTGCCGCCCTGTGCGAACATAAATTCTACAGATCTTTGGACCCCTAAACAGTAGAGATATAGCAAGATAATGTGCTACATAACATCACGTCGTTTGACAATTGCTCACCTGAATTTTCACTGGAGTTTTCATTGCAACTCGGTCACGTAGCGCCCCTCTCGACGTCTCTCTCATTCACGCGCAGGAGCGGGGGGCAGCAAACACACACACACATGCACTAACACTAACGTGAAATTTTATCTTTGGTGAACTTTAATTATTATAATTTATAGTTGTGCACTTCCCTCCTACACTCAACACAAAAAGCTGTTGTTTCACTCAGTTTTTCCTCAAATATATATTTTATGTAATGCGCGAAGCGAACAATTTGCTTTGGTATTTTTTTGTTTTGCGTGGGTGGGTAACGAAAATTTAACGAGCGGAGCGACGACGATTTTATTCCTGAGAGTTGCCGTTTGTTTCTGAAAAATCGCTGCAAAAAAGTTTTGTGCGAGGCGCAAAGAATAAGAGTCGAAAAAAAACTGAGCCTGTGTGAATGTGTGTAAGCACGAAGTTTCTGCTTTTGTTGTTATTTCTGCTGCATTCGAAAAACCGAAGATCGCTCGTGCGCTAGACGCAGTTAGTGCGAGCGAGACGGGGTCGAACGACGATACAGTTGATTGCTTTTTGCAACTGTCCGGTTGGAAAAGGGGCAGTCGGACGGAGGGAAAAAGACGGAGGGTGAGTGGAGAAGGAAGCAATGGGGAAAGGAAGTCGTGCTAAATGAAAAGGCAAAGAAAATTATTTTTTATTTTCGGCCGGCACATAAGAAAATAATTTACTTATGTATATTTATATACATACATATTTATGTACATATGTATGTGCGAAGATGTTTAGCAAAAAAGCTTCGTAGATCGTGTGAGTTTTACTAGTTAGAAAATCTTAAAATGTTTCTAAAATTTTATTCTAAATTCAATTATGCTTAATTGTTTATTTTTTTGCAATGTAAAATTTCGTCATTAAAGTTGGCGCCTTTGAACGTTCTTCTGAAAATTCGTTACAAATGAATTCATTTTTAAAAACACAAGATTTTAAAAATAGAAACTTAATATTTTATCATCACAGCTAATTAATATTAATAAATAATATTTTTACTTTTAAAAGTAATGACACTTCATATGAATTCAATTTTCAAATATGCGAGAGTTGTGAAAGCCATTTAAATGGCTTAGCACACCCTTAAAGTATTAAATATTAAAATATTATGCAATGCACATTGGGCAAAATGCCCGAAATTTTTGCATAAATTCATTTTTTTCGTGTTTTTAAATTAAAAAATTTTATGTGTTTTCTAATTATGAATACTCCAGATAAAATGAAACTATTTTTAAAAAAATTTTAAAGCGCGCGGTTTAAAATTGGCGCGCTAACAAAGTCAGCTGATTAAATGCAAGCTTAACTGATCGAGGTGCAACCGTGAAAATCGATTCATTTGGAGAGATCATTGTGGGTGTTGTGTAAAAGTTAAACAAATTTACAAATATGGAAAATAATGCTAGAGGTATTTATTTTAAATGGTTTATGTTAGTTTTTATGTGCTCTGTATCTATTGTCGTGTATTGTTCAATGTTGTTGATGTGTTTTTGCAGCTGAAATCTAACATATTTGATTATCTTCCGTGGAGTATAACTTGTTGGGTCCTCGTCGGTCCTCGGTACTTAAACTGCTATGTTTTGCGTAGAAGTGTATAGATTATGGTCTTAATAATATCTTTTGCCCCTTTTTGCCCCTTTTCGAAAAAATGACATTGAAAATTGGCAAAGTTATCATTTTTCCCAACATTTTCCGATTGTTCCTATGGCAGCTATATGATATAGCAGTCCGATCTTGATCAAATTAAAATCGAAATTCTGGAATAATACAAGATGACCATATTTAAATTTATATGAACATATTTTGAAAATTGCCAAAGTAATAATTTTTTTCTCCAAATTTACGATTGTTCCTATGGCAGCTATATGATATAGTAGTCCGATCGGATTGATTTTAATTTATTATTTTACAATAATAATAAAACAATGTTGTGCCAAGTTTCAAGAGTCTAGCTTAACTAGAAATAGTTTTGGTGGCTATCCCATACAAAGCGACGCACACACGGCTACGGTAATATGGGCGGATAAA
>VNJV01006684.1:0-21412 GCA_008042635.1 Drosophila nikananu
TGGCTCAAGGTATGTCCGTTTGGGGGAACTGGATTCAGCTACCAACAGCGATGGCCCCACTGAGGATTTTCGGGTTATTCAAATATTTACCCACCAAAACTACGTTAGTCACACGTCGCATGACATAGCGCTACTCAAACTCGACCGGGCAGTGGTGTACAGTGGTAAATACGAAATAAAACGAAATTATTTCCAATTAAATTTAAAATAAATTTCCTTTGCAGCCAATATCAGCCCAATATGCATTCTCTTGGACACCAAACTACGGTCAAAGATCAACTCCATTCAAGAGTTCACTCTAACCGGCTGGGGAACGACTGCCGACAAAATGCCGACGAGGCTCCAAAGACTGACGGTGCGGCGGAGCAGCGAGTACTGGTGCAATGGGCGGTCAGAGCGATTTTGTTGCCGAAACCCCTCGCAGTTCCTTTGCTTTGGCGACTCGGGAAGTCCCTTGGGAGCTACTGTTCGATACCGAAATAAGAAAATCTTTGTCCAGTTCGGAATAGCCAGCTCGGTCTCAAGTAATTGCGATGGCTATGGCATATACACGGATGTGATGCATTATACCCCTTGGCTCGTAAGCGTAATGCGAAGTCATTGGAGTTAGGTTGCAAGAGAAATAACAATAAATAAATATTAATAAACTAAGCTATAGCAGCAAATAGTTGCAGCTTACATAAGGAATCCCTTTTTTATACCCTTACAGGGTATTATCATTTTAGTAAGAAGTTTGCAACGCAGTGAAGGAGACATTTCCGACCCTATAAAGAATATATGTTCTTGATCAGCAACAACAGCCGTCACATAGCACACTGATAAGTAAATAACTTTTGTGTTTTTCACCCGATCTTTACCAGATTTTCGGTATTGATACATGTTCTACATATGCATGCCTATGCACAAAAAGANCCGACCTACATACCGAATTTGGTGACTCTAGCTCTTATAGTTGCTGAGATCTAGGCGTTTACACAGACGGACAGACGGACAGACAGACATGGCTAGATCGACTTGGCTGTTGATGCTGATCAAGAATATATATACTTTATGGGGTCGAAAATGCTTCCTTCTGCCTGTTACATACATTTGCACGAAATTAATATACCTTTGTACCTACGGTAAATGGTATAAAAATGATTACTTAGCCAATTTTTACAATATTTGAATAATATTTGAGATATGGCCATTTTGTATTATTCTTGAATTTCGATTTTAATTTGATCAAAATCGGACAACTATATCATATCAGAAAATTTTGAGGAAAAAATCTAACTAAGCCAATTTTCCAGATATTTTCATAAAATTTGAGACACAGACACTTTGTATTATTCCAGAATTTCGATTTTAATTTTATTCAAATCGGACCACTATAACATATATATATAAATTCATTTACTTCGTTCGCAACATTTTTCGCTCGCAACATTTCTCGTTAGCAACATTTTTCTTTCGCAACATATTCCTTATGTCAGTACCCATGAAAACGAAAAAAAACAGAAGATTTTTCTTCTTCTTCTTACTTACTGCAAGGGTATTTAAACTTCGGTATGCCGAAGTTAGCTTCCTTTCTTGTTAAATCTTTAAATTAAACCTGGGGACCCCAGCTGAAGACCTCAAAAAGTACTTGAAGTAACTCATCCACTGAAACTTTCGATAATCCAGATCCTCGGGAGACAGGGATGTGCCAAGTTACTGGACGAGGGATGCCGGCCGAGATATATACCCATGATAAGTGGGGGCGGTGAATATAATAATCCCACCCCACATATGGCTTATTTAAGGCTCAATGGCGTGATCCAGTGTGGGGCCTCTCTCATTTCAAATCGTTTGTATTTTCATTTACATGAATTTTAGTTATTAATTCACAATTGTTCTAGGCTTTGTTCTTACCACTAAGCATTGTGTAGGCTTTGAGGGGCTTGTATTCTCTTTTTCCAGCTCAATTGTATTGGGAAAATACGACAAGTCCACCCCAGAAAAAGAGGAAAAAATTCCAGTGGCTTCCATTAATCCTCATCCTGACAAGAACATTGACATTGCACTGGTGGAAATGAAGCGAAAAGTGGAGTACACACGTAGGAAACATTCCATTTTCCAGACTGCATATTATTTAAATAATTGAAATACCTTCTCCCGTTTGCAGCCACCATCAAATCTCCAAAGATCCTACTGTGGATGTACGTTGCTATGGTGAGGCCCATAGTCAGCTACTGGGCTGCGGTTTGGGCAAACTCCAGAGACTTGCTTGTCCGGAGCCCTTCTGTGGACAAGAGGGCCAAGGACTGTTTGGAGTTGAGGAAAGGATCTCTCCGTATAGTCACGGGTTTTCTGACCGGGCACTGCAGACTGCGCAAGCATCTGTACAATCTCAAGATAGGGGAGGACAGTCTTTGCACCTACTTGAGGAGTGCCCAGCTATCAGTCGGTTGAGGCTGGCCCACTTTGGGGGCCTTACACTCACCACGCAGGAAATGAGGGCTCTTCGACCAGGCGACATCATCGCATTCTTGCGTTCGATTGAACTGCTCGAGGAGCTATAGCTCATACACGAGGACGAGGGCACAATAGACACTAGTGGTCGCAGTGCACATACTCTTTTAAATTATTATTAGGTATTCATTTAATAAATTTAATTTAAATTAATTAAATTTCATTTCCGCAGAATTCTTAAGCCTAAGATTGAGCGAAATCTTGCTCATTACATTATTTTTCAAAGAATTTCATTTAAAGACTTATCTGTGTGTTTAATTATGACCTCACAACCATTAAACATATATGGATTGTACTTGGAAACAGATTAAGATTACTGGCAATTTCCAAAGGCATTCACAATTGTTTTCAATAAATACCTGCTATTGGAGCTGGGAGGTAAATTAGCAGAGCTTCGATTGAGATGACAACCAGGAGTGCAATGCTGATTGCTTCGGCAATCCTGATTTTTTCCGTACAAGGATTCGCCCAGTTAGTGGACAACAGATGTCAGATGTCATACAGATCGAGAGTTATCGGTGGTACAAATTCTGAGCGGGCTCCATGGATGGCTTACTTGCTACGCAATGGGGATTTCGTCGGTGGAGGCTCACTGATTGCATACCGTTAGTAATTAATGCATTTATTTATTTAATATTTTAGAATATTATTTTTTAAATATCTTCCCATAGGTTTTGTTCTGACAGCAGCTCATTGTACCCAAGCCAACGACACTTTGTAAGTAATGAAATATAAAATACCGGTTGATCTGCTTCTATAGTAATTGCTACTTGTGGCTCAAGGTATGTCCGTTTGGGGGAACTGGATTCAGCTACCAACAGCGATGGCCCCACTGAGGATTTTCGGGTTATTCAAATATTTACCCACGAAAACTACGTTAATCACATGTCGCATGACATAGCGCTACTCAAACTCGACCGGGCAGTGGTGTACAGTGGTAAATACGAAATAAAACGAAATTTTTTCCAAATAAATTTAAAATTAATTTCCTTTGCAGCCAATATCAGACCAATATGCATTCTCTTGGACACCAAACTACGGTCAAAGATCAACTCCATTCAAGAGTTCACTCTAACCGGCTGGGGAACGACTGCCGACAAAATGCCGACGAGGCTCCAAAGACTGACGGTGCGGCGGAGCAGCGAGTACTGGTGCAATGGGCGGTCAGAGCGATTTTGTTGCCGAAGCCCCTCGCAGTTCGTTTGCTTTGGCGACTCGGGAAGTCCTTTGGTAGCCACTTTTCCCTACAAAAATAAGAACATCACTGTCCAGTTCGGAATAGCCAGCTCGGCGTCGGGTGATTGCGATGGTTATGGCATATACACGGATGTGATGCATTATTCCTATTGGCTCGTAACCGTAATGCGACGTCATTGGAGTAATAATTAATAAATATAAACAAACTAAGCTCTAGCAACAAATAATTGCAGTTTACAAAAGGAATGCCTTTTTTAAATCTTTAAATTAAACCTGGGGACCCCAGCTGAAGACCTCAAAGAGTACTTGAAGTAACTCATCCACGCTGATGCTCTTCTGGCTCAGCTTTCTGAACGCTGGCTTCAGGTCTGTCGAGTGCTAAAAGGTAAAATAAATTATTGAATTAAAGTCACAAAAGAGCTAAAAGAAATGTCCTTGATCTTTACCCTCGCTCGCTGTACAAGATCCTTGAACTCCTTAGCCCGGAGAGCCTTGTAGAGCTTGGCGAACTCCCCGCCTTGTCGCACTTTCTGGGCCATCAGTGAGTAGATCCTCGTCCGAGGCAGACTTTGTAAGGTGTCGCGCAGGAATGTTGTGAGATCGCGACGAAGCATCAGCTCTACGGGTACAGTGCGCGACAGTTGGAAGGCCTTCAATCGGTCTATCAATCTGTCCACCAGAGTGGTGACATCATAGCCAGAGCCGTTCTCGGTCAGGTAGTTAATGATGTTAACAAAATCGGGAGCCGCTCGAACTTGCTGCCAGGTGTTTGTGAACTCATCGCTGCGCACAAACTCCACGGCCTGCCGGAACCTCGGATCAAAGATATAGTATCTGGCGGCAATGAAGCCAATGCGTCGTCGGGGAACCAGTGCAGCAAAATCTTTGAGATCGGATCGTAGGTCTGCAGAAACCGACGGCCAACAGCTGATGGCGAAAATCAACAAAAGAAGCGACACGGAGGCGGAGAAAGCCATTATGTGACTATTAGGGCTTTAGGGTCTTGCCAATGCTTATATACCCCGGTGGGCACAATATTTGGCTTTGTTTTGTGGCGATTGGGGGTGTGCCAGGTGCTAATTGAAGACTGTCCCCAGTCTCATTAGCTATTTAGACCGAAGAAACTATTGCACTAACGGAAAATTTCAAATACTAAACTGTTTGTTTATAAATAAATAATTTAGTTTAGTCACCATTAAACTCCTAACATGGAACATAAAGACTTTAATTTCAACTCTTGTATAACTTAAATTGCGTGTCAGTTGGGTTTAATATTTCTCTCTCTGTACACTATAAACTCTTGCTTTCACCAGCACTTGTTTGCATTGGCACTGGCAATGGTTTGGGAGATGACTTTTTGTACCCAGCGACTTGGCAGTTGATAAACAAGATGCATGGACAACATCAAACATTGGTCAAATCTCGATAAATCAAGAGAGACATTCTTTTGTCTGGCCCAGCAGCAGCAGCTGACTCTAATTGCTCCCATTTGTGCATTAAAAATAATGATTGATTCAGAGCCCCGAAATGCATTTCCTATCCCAGTCGAGCAACATTGTTCTGTTGTCTGGCGAAGCCGAAAAATTAGAATTCAATTGCGTGATTTATGCAGTCGGCAAATTTACGAGCCATCTGAGAATTCCATGCCCCAGAACACCCACCGCCTCGGACTTCATTTGCCAGACCACAAAGCACACACATTCTATTTTAATTCATGCTTGATGCCAATGATGATAGTGAAAATTTCGGAGTAAATATTTTCCCAAAAACTGTTTACTAATATACCTAAATAAATTTAGTATACTATACTAATAAATTATATTAAGGCGAAAATATGTACTAATATTATTATTATTAATTACAATAAACATGGAATTTGCTTCTCTTTAAAAATAATGCATTATTATAAAGTATTATAATTTTAGTCAGAAGTTTGCTACTCAGTGAAGGAGACATTTCTTGGTCGGCATCAACAGCCGAGTCGATCTAGCTATGTCCGTCTGTCCGTTTCTACGCAAACTAATCCCTCAGTTTGGAATGAAACTTTGCAGAAAGTCTTCTTTATGCTCTCACTACTATATAAGTCGGAGCGGACCGGATCGGACAACTATATCATATAGCTGTCATAAGAACGTTTTTGAAATTTATTTTAAACAAATTTTAATTTTACTGTTTATTAACATATTTTTATTTTCACAGAAATGTAGCCATTTTTTATTATTTTAGAACTTTGGTTTTAATTTTATGCAAAACTGTAAAACTGTAAATGTAATATGAATAGGAAAATATATAAAGCAAATAATTTTGATATGATTAATTCTGGTTAATTCATAATGCAAGAGTATACAAACTTCGGCGTGCCGAAATTAGCATTCTTTCTTGTTATTTTTATTTTTGTTGAACCATTTCTGTCCAAAGTGATAAGACTGGAAGGGACACGTATCAGTTGCATTTAAAAGCTCCAAGATGCAGCGTCTTCTGGGCGTCGTTCTGGTGGTGACTAATGTGATCTTATTTAGCTTGTTTCCCATAGGATTCGCGATTTTATTAGATCAACGATGCGGCATGTCAGTAATGTCACCCCGTATATCAGGTGGTAATGATGCAGAGCTGAAGTCTAAGCCATGGATGGTATATTTGCACGACTCAAACAACGCGTTTATTTGCGGTGGCTCGCTTATACACCCTTGTGGGTATTTTTCAATAATTATGTATACTATAGTAGAAATTTAAATCTCCATTTAGGGTTCATCCTGACAGCTGCACATTGCTTTGGGGTCATTTATAATAACAAAAAAATGTAAGTATAAATTAATATATGTATTAATATTATTTATGTATTATTCGTATTTTTCTACAGATACGCTCGACTGGGCGAACACAATTCGAAAACCCCATGGGATTGTAATTATTATGAATGTGCGGATTTGCCTAGCGAATATTTGGTCACAAAGGGAATAAAGCATCCTTCCTATCGGAATCCCAGGAAATATGACATTGCTCTGGGCCAACTGAACCGTCAAGTGAGGTATACAGGTAAATAATACGAACCTATAAATCTAAATTACTTATACTTGTATACATATTTGTTGGCTTTACTTTATTCAGACAGCATAAGGCCTATTTGCATCGCCTGGGGTCGCGGTTTCCAGAGCTACGTAAACTCTTGTAAAACCTTTTTCGTATCTGGTTGGGGCGCCACTCGATTCGCCAGTGAAAGCAGCATTCTCCAGACTGTTGAATTAAAACAAGTCGATCGATATCAATGCCATCACAGGCATGGATACGATGTCGATGAGACCCACATCTGTGCAGGCGATTCAAAACATTATGTGGGAAGGGGCGACTCCGGCAGTCCGTTGGGAATAATGATGAACGATAATAATGGTGATAAGAAATTCGTTCAATTCGGAATTGTGAGCCATCACCGAAACCCCTACAATGGAGTATCCGTGTTTACCAATGTTTTGCCCTACGCAAATTGGATTCGTCAAGTCGTTAATTCACACAAAACACATTAATTTTAATAAAGGAAAAAAAAGGTAAACATATTATTATCACTCTCTCTCTCTCGATCCCTCTTCCTCGGAACTTTGAGCTTCCAATCCGCTCACCCAAGCTAGGTTTAAGTACTAACTTACCATCGATACAATAAAGACATCCACGCACATCGCGCAAAACCCCTAAAGTTTCTTCGAGTGTTTCAGAATAAAGCCACCCCCCTTTGAAAAGAAATTATTATTTATTATTATGGCTTATACTAAAAATTTGAACAAATTCTTGGAATTCCTACACTGATAAGGCGTGTTTACGCTGCTAATATAATAAGCTCGAAGTGTATTCTGTAGAACGACCTTATCACACCGTCACTTGTGTTTGAGTGCTTCGGGATGAAGTGTGTCACATTTTAATTCTTACTTGCACAGTTTCTTGATGCAAAATACGCTTTAAGTCAATTTGGGAGAAGAATTGAAAATTTTGCCCTGGGGAAGACTTCGTTTGTGTCTGTTCATTAGTATCAAAAGGTCTGTATTCTTCGGAGGAGAAAACTATAATAATTTACTACATCAGCAAACAATTAAAGTCTCATGCCAAACTTAACTTTACTGTTGATTAGTCAAAGTTATTTATTTATTCAGAGATTTCTAAAAATATACTTTAACCTCTAAATACTTATATAATTTAGTTTCACTCTTCGTTTTAATCGCTGCCCACTGTGTTCTTCGAAGGCGCCAGCAATTGTAAGTATATTTTAGAAACTATATTGAAGAGGCACTTCATTCAAATAGTTTATCCCTGACGATCCCGAACCCTTTGCATGTTTACACAAAGCTCGCAAGAATTCTGCAATTATAACTTTTAAAAATGTTTAGCTTTTACTCCCATCCTGGAAATTTTGAACCTCTTCTGCACTTTTTTAAATACTCGAATTTTTTACTGATGGATGGCAAACACGTTGATAAATTCAAAATCCATTTATTTTCAACTAGTTCCATTTGAGTGCTTCATGACGAAGTGTGTTCCATGGTGGCTCATTCTAGGAGCCTGTGTGATTTTTGGAAGTCGACTTAATCTGGGATCCGCCCGCTTACTTGATCCAGAATGCGGCTTGCCGCCGATTCGAAGGCGAGTTGCCGGTGGCCAAACAGCCATCGAGCATTCCACACCATGGATGGTGTTTTTACACAATAAAACGAAATTTCTTTGTGGTGGTTCACTGATTTCCAAAGGTTTGTTTACTACTTTTATTGGGTTTCTGACTAAATATTTACTCAACATTTTAGCCTACGTTCTCACCGCCGCCCACTGCGTTCTGCCAGTTGGCAAACTCTTGTGAGTATTTTGTTAAATTATATAAAGTGTGATTTAAATTCAAGGTGTTATCCTTTTCTACAACAGATTCGCTCGTTTGGGCGAGTACGATTGGGGCCCCCAAAAACCCTGCATACGTCGGCATGGTTGCATTTCATCTGAGCGGGATTACAATGTTTCCGATATTTATCCGCATCCGGATTATAAACCTACACTGCGAGATGATGTAGCCTTACTTAAACTGGATAAGGAAGTGCGCTATACAGGTAATTTTTAATGTATTAAAAGGGGTGCACCGTCCTTACTTTAATATTTTAAGTAACTGAGTACTGAGCACAGTTGCTCACACAATGCAGTGGAGGTCCTCAAAGTTATGTGTGATCTTAGCTATGCCAAGGAAGCTGCATAAATGATTATTCTATAAATTAAATATGACAAAATCATCCCCAATTAATTTCCCACCTTTTCCCAAGCTCATGTACGCCCCATATGTGTGGTTGTGAAAGACTACTTAGTGGAGTGGCAGCAGTACGTGGCCAGGCTGGAAACCCTTTCCATGAGCGGCTGGGGAGCAACGAAGAATAGATCAACAAGCCTTGTGCTTCAGGCGGCAAACCTCAACCAAGTCAACATTACAACCTGCCGCAATAAATACAAATATCCCGTCGATGGGAGTCACATCTGCGCCGGAGATCCTCAGAAATATGCCTGCAACGGGGACTCTGGTGGCCCTCTGGGATTTATGCACCGGATCAATGGGACGTACTTTTACGTTCAGGTGGGAATAGTCAGCTATGGCTGGTTGCCTTGCCGCGGAGTGTCAGTCTTTGCGAATGTCATGAACTATTCCAATTGGATTGCCGGGATTCTCAGGCAGGGTACAGCCATTACGACGCCTAGCCTGGTCAACAGAGGGCTTAAACAACAAAATACGAGGCCAACAGTTACATTAAAGCGTCGTCGATTAAGTTCATAATTGATGTGTTGTTTAATAAAGTGACACTTCACTAACAAATTACTTCAGAAACCCAGCTACATCACTATTTGGTTGATCAGTACTCAAGTAAAGTGCACACCATCTAGCCAGAAATCAATTTCAACTTTGAACTAAATGTTAGAAAGACCGAAAAAATCAGCTTTGACAGCTCTTTTAATTTACGAAACGAAATAATACTAAAAAGGCCACAAGGAAGGCAATAAATTTGCATCAATGCTGCAACAATTGGCAATACTCTGTGGAAAAGCAAACAAATAACCGAACAAAGAGCGAGGGGCTCGCCTGTGAAAGGATCTTCCACAAAAGCCAGCCCAAGTTACGTATGTTTTGTGGGACATTCGAGGACAAAAAACGGAAATGGAAATGAACGCGTTACGTGTGTGGGTTGGGTTACCAGGAGCCAACTAGGCCTCGGTATCGCCACCCACAATGGCCATCAGATCCAGGAGTTTGGTGAATTGTTGCGGTTGGCAGGGGCAGGGACAGGAGCACAAGGCGGAGGAGGATAGCCCAGGTTACCAGTTACCAGTTTCCAGTTACCGTGCGGCTGCCGTGCGTAATAAGCTGCAAAACGCTTTTCGGTTGGCCATTGTCCTCTTTGAAGTTTGTTTATGATTTTCGGATGTTGCACGCACCCCGCAGAGGCGGCAAAAAAGCGTTAACCGCATGAGATTTAGATTTGGCGTATTAGTGAGATTTATGCATTTAGGAAATTAAACATCCTGTCCCGGGTGGACATTTTAAATTTCGCTCTCCCCAGCCCTGCCACGCAGGCTTAAAGGTGTACCGCCCTCGGGTGTGTGCTCTGAGCTCCCTCTGTCATTAATTTGAAATCATGCGTGAAATCGCGTAATGTCGCCAACACGGCCATACCCACAGTCCAGATTCCGGGCTCACCGCCATAGCTACATACATATAACCATGGCAATGGCCATGTCCACAGCCTCAGCATCCTTCTTGTACAGTCATTTGTGTTCGAAAAAAGTGTATGTTTTGCTTGTTTTTATGCGACGCCTACTTGCGTGCCTGCATATATTTACACTGAGCTTAAATATTAAAGTCATATATGTGAATTTTAAGATTTGCCATTCAAATCGTTATCACTAACAAATAAATATTCTAGATAATTTGAAGGGCATTTGAAGGAGAGCAAATGATTGCCAAAAAGTCATAGATGTGCATATTAAAATTTTCCATTCAAATCGTAATCACTAAAAATACATAAAAAGAAAAAATATTGTATTTATTTTATACAAATATTAAAAGAATTTATATCAATATATTTTTAAACACCTTGAGCTTCTTTTTAAACCTGTTTTAAACTACAATGCAATACAATACAATAAAAATATTTGAATTAAAATGAATGAACTTTTTGATTACCTATAATAAATCTCATATTCTGCCACGTGATTTACTTGCTACCTGTAAGGGTATTCAAGTTAACCTCCATTTTTTCCATGTTTCTTAGGAGTAATACAAAAATTAAAAACCTTAAACCCCTATTTTGTTTTTATATATTTTATTATTGATTTTTTCTCAATATCTAAGTTTTGTTTTTGTGTTTACGAGAGCGTATTTATCCCCGAAATATTAATTAATTTTATAGCAGGATGCAAATAAACTTATCTTTGCTTAATTAAATTTTATCAAACATATTTCATCACCGATCAGAATTCTTTTCAGTGCATTTCTCTGTCTGTGACTGCGCTCTGGGTCTGTGTTTTTTATTTGGGCCCCATCAGCACGTTGGCTGGGTCGCTCGGCTCGGCGGAAATGCGTTCGACCACATCAATCACGCGACATTGACAAATGTGAATATTTTTGTTGAAAATTATATGCGGTGGGTGGTGGGTGGTGGGCGGTGGCAAGGGCTGGCAGAATGGGCTGAAATAAGGGCTCCTGCGCCTGCGATGCAGGCCAAGTGGCTGTGCAAATTATTGGCTACAATAGTGCTTCAAATTGGGCAATTTATTGCTTTATTGCTTTTACGTGTTTCGTCTGCGGCTTGGTTGCAATTTTTATATACACACGGGTATTTTTACCCTCCTCTCGGCCCGATTCGCTTTTTCATTAAGCCGCAGGCAGAAGCGCACTTGTTGTTGCCGGTAATTGCAAATTTAATCAGCGCATAAAGTTTCAAGTGTCGGTGGATAAATAAATTCCTGTAGTGTCGCCAAATAATCCTCCAACTGAAAATACTCTACTTTTAATACTATTATTTTTTTTTTTTTTCGATCCAAGTAATCCGGTTGTGGAAATTTGTCAATGTGTCAGCTGGCATAGGAAGTCCGTTCATTTCGGTTTCTTGACTCCTGCTCAACGGAGCTTACACTGTGCTTCATTTTTTAAACAAGCCCACGAATTTTTTGTATTATTTTATGTCTAGATTCCAGTGAACACAGCTGCTGCTTAACTTGTTTTTACTCCGCCGCACTCGATCGAAATTTCGTATCCTACAAAACGTGAAAATTATACGCGAACGTTAACCAAATTGCAACGCAAAATGCCTCGTTCTCAGGTGGCCTCATGTCTGCGCCGATCCATGATGGGATTGATGAGGAGTCCGCGATCTACTATTTTTGCCAAAGATCCACTTTACCAGCCGGTGAGTTAAGCCGCAGGCTTGTTTTTATAACAAGGAAACGCTTAAAAGCTATAATCGACGATAGTATGTGGGCTCTCGTGTTCTCCTAGATCCTAGATCTCTACGCTGACATAAGCTAATGACTTACTTGAGGCAATATACATTCATATCCATCTTTAGCTTAGTTAGTTAGCTTATGCCTCATCCCACATACAGATCTTCCTTACACCCAAGTATCCCCTATTCCCTCAGGTGAGAAACAAGTGCGAGGACGGCACCGGTCGCCCCATGCAGGGCGTGGTGGTCGGCCTGTATGCCAAGGAGGGAGATAAGAGCCCGAAGCTATCGCCTGGCGGCGAGATGTTCGACGATCGCGTCAGCGGCAAGGTCAGGGAGCTGATCAAGGAGTCTGGCCTCAACGGGGAACTGGGGGTCGGGCGACTGTACCAGAACTTGGACAAGGAGCTCTGCTGCGTGGCGGTCGTTGGCCTGGGTAAGGAAGGTGCCAGCTACAATGCCGAGGAGGTCATCGACGAGGGCATGGAGAATGTGCGTGTCTGCGCCGCCGTGGGTGCGAGAGCCTGCCAGATGCAGGGCTGCACCATCTGCCACGTGGACGGCATGGAGTATCCGGAGCAAGCGGCCGAGGGTGCTGCCATGGCCGTGTGGCGCTACAACATGAATCAGCGCAAGTCCCAGCGCCTGCCGATACCGAAACTAGAGCTGTACGGATCCACGGATCAAGATGCGTGGACGCGGGGCCTGTTCAAGGCCGAGTCCCAGAATCTGGCCCGGCGGCTGTCCGATACGCCCGCCAATCAGATGACACCGTCCATCTTCGCCCAGGCCACCGTCGATGCCTTGTGCCCGTGCGGAGTGTCTGTGGAGGTACGATCCATGGACTGGATCGAGAACCAGAACCTGAACTCCTTTCTGATGGTGGCCAAGGGCTCGTGCGAGCCACCGGTCATCCTGGAGATCAGCTACTGCGGCACTTCGCCGGAGGAACGCCCCATCCTGATGCTGGGCAAGGGGCTGACCTTCAACAGCGGCGGTCTGTGCCTGCTACCTGGCAAGGGCATGGACGAGTACCGGGGAGCTGTCTCGGGTGCTGCAGTGTGTGTGGCTGCTATCCGGGCGGCGGCTGCTCTCTCGTTGCCCATCAATGTGTCCGCTGTGCTGCCCCTTTGCGAGAATATGCCCTCTGGAATGGCCACCAAGCCGGGCGATATGGTGACCCTGCTCAACGGCAAGACCCTGCGCGTCAAGGACATGTCCCTGGCCGGCACTGTCCTCCTCGCCGATCCGCTGCTCTATGCCCAGTCGGCGATCAAGCCCAAGCTTGTGGTGGAGGTGGGTGCAATGGCCAGTGGCGTGCGCAAGGGACTGGGTGCCTCGGCGACGGGGCTGTGGACCAACAACTCATTCCTCTGGAAGAACTTCCAGAAGGCCGGCGCCCTCACCGGAGATCGGCTATGGCGCATGCCCCTCTGGAAGTACTTTAGCAAACTGGTCGCCCCCACCAAGGCCTACGACATGTGCAACAAGGGCGTGGGCCATGCCTCCTCCTGCCTGGCCGCCGCCATGCTCTTCGAGCTGGTGCCCTGCTCCGACTGGGTGCATCTGGATATCCACGGCACCGGAATGCTGGCCCAGCACGGTGTGCCGCCATATTTACTCAAGAACCACATGAGCGGCAGGCCCACGCGCTCCATCGTTCAGTTCCTATTCCAGATGGCCTGCAAATCGTGATTCTCCATGAGAGTATTGACGAGGGATCCGCAATGTTCCCAAAATGTGTGTTCCTAGAAAACAAATCTTAATGTCGTTTGTGCTGTCACCCAATTATTATCCTTATTGACGTCCTGTCTGCAAAAAGACAACAGTGTTCGTATAGTTCGTATGTGAATTAACCAAGAAGAAAGAATTCAGCGGTCAGTATGGGGTAACGCCTAATAAAATTGTGGAAAGTGTATTTGGTTGTTTTTATTTTAAGGTGAGAAATTAAATTAAACATTCTGGGTTCACATATTTTGTATTTTACTCCCATCTACTTGTTATTTTACCACACTTCCCGCAAAGTCGAAAGGTTGTATAATTCCAGTTCCTCATGGACTAGCTTTAAGACTCCGTTTATAGGCCTCCATTAGCCTGGACTAAGTGCTGGCCGGCAGGTCTCGTTTACATATGCCTAATTAGTGCTAAGAAAAGAAAGCATATTCGGGTATTTCGGTACAGGACCTAATTGCTCCAAGGAAACGCAGGATGTGTACGTGCTGAAAAGAGATGTGGGGCCCCGACTTTCATTCTTTATTAATGCGCACATGTTTTGCATAGGTAATGACATGCACAGGGACAAGTTTTGGGCCGCTTTTCAGGCCAATATGTGTGTGTAAGTGTGTGCGTGACGAAGGTTTTCCTCGCCATTTTTCCGCACATCATGGTGGGCTAATATATATTCTCTGGAAAGTTCCTTTGCATAATTTTAAACGAATGATCTGTGGGTATTGTTGAGGTGACTTCCAGCGAGAGACTAAAGGAATTCTTAATTAAATGTAAAGAAAATTGACTAAATTAGTTCAAATTCAAAGAACGCATATTAAATAAATATTTCAAGCAGGGATTAATTAACTATATAAAATTAACTACTATATGGTACAGTTTTTAAGTTTATTTACAACAAAACTTTCATTGTAAGATATCTTTCGATTTTTCAATTACACAAAGTAAAAGAAAAAGAAATAGCGCCACAGATAGAACCCCGGAAAGCTTCGGTTTTTTAATGAATTTTTCCAGCATGTTTTTAGGTCCTCGCCGAATTGATTTAATTTTTCCTTTTGGTGCCCTCTTCTCTGCTTTTTTATTTGCTGATTCGTGCGCGTTTTTATCGCAGCCTCGGTTTCGCTTTCGGTATCTTGTTTGTTGCTTAATTGGAAGGAAATTAAAAAATAAACAAGCAGCGCCAAAAGCAAATACTACACGTTGGCGATTACCTGGACAGGGCGGCGAAACAACCACCAGCCCTGGACACGTCTCCCCCATCCGCGAAACGGGCCCACCGGCTGTTTGGAATTTAATTTTCATTTCCCTCACCCCCAAAAAACTTCTGCCCGACGCAGCAGCGTTAATTTTATCTTGAAAATAGATTTCCAGGTTGTTTGTTTTTTTAGGACCCGCTTGCGTAGAGAATTTCGCGCACCGGCAAACTCAACAACAGCTCAAGGACTGGCCCCAGTATTTCCCTTGAATTAATTAAAACCCATCGATGCCGAGAGAAGGCCCGCCAATTGGCAGCGAGCGTGGGCACAAGAAGTACCATCAGCAATTGGCTAATTGAGGCGAGTACGAGTATATTGTTCTAAATAGACACACACATATCGGTGGGCAGAGCACGGAGCCAGCCAGGCCACAAATTGAAATTCAGGGCAACAGTTGAGCCAAGCAAACAGAATTTGCCCATTGATGAGAAGCGCTGGCTGGTCGGGAGCACAAGTTTCGGCTTGCCCCTGGCCATGGAAAGTGTCTCCTAGCTTGGCGATGCGTGTCCTAAACTGGGTTTGGCTTTGGCATCGGGTTGCCTGAACAGGATGCCCCCGGATGCAGAGGGAGAAAAATTAAATAGATGTTTTGATAATTAATTTTCAGATTAACAATGCTGCAAATTCATAGAAATATAAGCAGGAGAAGGATGTACCTTTAGGTATATACTTTGGGAAAGCATCGTTGAATATTCTAAAACATTTTAAAATATTCTTTACAACTAACAAGAGCTATTGTTATTAATAAATCTAAATAGTTTTGAATATTATTCATTAAGGAACAAGCAATTTCTTGACAAAAATTCAGCACAATTCCCTTCTACTTTCAGCTGAACCAATAAACAATTATAAATTATTTTCCCGCGTTCAAAAGTCTAAGGATTTTCTTACCGTACTCCCGCATAACTAATAAGACACTTATTATGCGATGGCGGTCGGGTAACGTTAGACCAAGTTTAACGATATCACGTACATACGTTAACTAACGCTAACTACGTCGTTAAGTGGGGGTACGAGTGCCGGTGCGTCTGCCTCTAAATATATATATGTGTGTGGAGGGACACGCGCCAGGACAAGGATACTAGCAAGGATGTGGATACGGGCACGGACACGGACACGGGAAGCCGGAGTAACGAGCCAGAGTCGCCGCCCGGAGTCGGTGGCATTCACTAATCAAGCCGGGCTATGGGTTTCCTGCGGTGCGCGAGCACAAAATTTACATTTTCAATGTCCTGGGTCGTCGCGTGGGCACTCAGGTGAGCTCGGGTTCTTTATGGAGCCAGAGCCAGAGTCGAAGCCGGAGCAGGAGCTGGAGTCAGAGCTAGGGACGGTCGTGTTGTTGGTGTAATAATCAGGATCACGTCGCCAAACATGCGGCTTAGTTAAATGCCGCTAATTAGGCCCTTTTGTGCGCATTCCTGGCCGGGCTATTAAAAACTGAGCTAGCCATAAAGGCCGACCGTTAATCAGCTGCACATACCGAAATACCAGAAACGACTTTAGTGGGTAGGCAATAAAAACACTCGTAATGCGCGGCAGGGAAAAGTTATTTGCCCCACCACCATCATCATCATCATGCGAAGAAGAATCGCTGTTGTGTGCTCGCAGGATTTTTAATTATGCTTGGGTCAGTGCCAGTTGAACTCGCTGCTTGCCAAAAAGAATCTATTCCGATTGAAAATTGCCAGAGACAGAAAACAATAAACATAAGCGCCATATTTTATATTTCCGCAACAAGAAACAGCGGGAAATTGTCAACGAGCACATGAAAGTAGTCAGGAAAAGTTCTGGGGCTGGAAGGGGGCGGTCGGGAAAATGTGTCCAAACGCTGCCAAATGGCCAATTCCATTGAACTTGGCTTGGGCCTTCGCCTTGCCTTCGTTTAGGGTCCCAGCTTTAAGCCGGCACGGCACTTTGTAGCTCATGAATAATCCTTTTCAGCTTAATCGACTAACCCCACCGAGGAAGGGGTTAAAATCAGTTTGAAAATCCAAATAAATATGCAAATGCCGCTGGAACTGGAGCGGGGTGGGGTGGGGCCGGGGGTCCTGAAAAGGTGTCCCAAAAGGTACATTAGAGACCGGCAGGCGGGCACTCCACCTGTAAAATGTTTTTGTCACCTACGTAATCGATTAAGCGATAAGGTGGATACAATGAGGGCTCAGGATACAAAGAGCGCCCCAGACAAAGCGCTTTCAAATTGAATTTATATGGCTTGTTTAACGCCGCTGAATATGTATATACGTATTTATATTAAATAAATGCCGATGAATACACATAAATTAAAGCCGGATTTCGGCGGACTGTTTACATTGTCAGCCAAAGAGCAGCCCTCGCCATTGCATTGTTGTGCGCGAACAAAGGGGATGTGTTTCAGCTTGAAGCTTATAACAAACTATCAAACTGGAATTAAGCACGCACCGACACACGCAGCACAGGAGCCGCACACACGCACACACGCACATTCGCAGGACTAGCTAATTATGCAAATGTGTTTGATTGCGAAAATGGTGCGCCAAAAAGTAGGCAACACTTTCAGAAGCGCTGCTTTGGAGGCCAAACAAAAAAGGAGGCGCTTTAACGTGCTGGCCAGTGTCCTGACTAGGCTAATATCCTGCATGGCAAAGTAATAAATGATTAAGAAGGCTTTACTCTTAAGGAGTATATGTCAGGCAAGTCCCTACAGATTTATAATCTCAAAAGGTTTTGAGTTTCATCCATAGTCCTTGAACGCTGAAAAATTGATAGTTGAAAGAATTACATATTTCATGAAAGAAAAAGCCTAGGATCTGTCATAGAATGTTTTCAGTTATGTTTTTAAGTAATTTCGAATATTAAAAGTATTTTTTTGTCTTTTTTTTTAGGTTTCATGCTCAACAAAAACTACAAAGTGAATAATTATTAGTTCTTAACAAATACCTCTGCCAAAACTCGACACTTTGTCTTAATTAGGGCACCGTTAACCTATACAAAATCATGTAAAATAATACCGCAAATTCACGTTAACAATTCCACACAGCATACCCTTTTATACCGTCCAAGTAGCGGGTGGAAAAACAACGAAATTTGCATAATTATGCAA
Source organism: Drosophila nikananu (assembly GCA_008042635.1). Lineage (NCBI taxonomy): Eukaryota > Metazoa > Arthropoda > Insecta > Diptera > Drosophilidae > Drosophila > Drosophila nikananu. The sequence continues at coordinate 18,207 of VNJV01006684.1, forward strand.
TCTATGAAGCCACACACACACACACATGCCAGCTCATTTTGTTGGCTAATTCCAAATAGAAAACTTTTCAGCAGGAGCAGCAGCAGCAGCAGTAGCAAACCGAAGCTGGTGGAAAAGAAAAATTTATTGCCCGCCGCCAACTTTTGGTCAGAAAAGCTGGCCGGGATAAATTTGCATAAAAACAAACGCAATGTTACGAAATGAAAGCGAAACTTTGAAAACGCTCGAAAATGCAACATAAAATTTAATACGAACAACATTGAACAAACTGTGGTACAAAAACGTTGAAAAAATACATATGACTTAAGGAGGGATTTTATCCTTTCTTCTTCAGATCCTTGAGAACCCGGGCAATTTCATCCTTTAAGGCCACAGCACGATTGGCCAGCATTTTGGCCACAATAGCATGCTTCTCGGCCATGGCCAGCGCCTCCTGTTCCTGGCTGGTGACTGCGTCCGCTGCATCGCGCGATCTCTTGGCCAACTTATTGGCAGCATTCACAGCCTTCGAGGCCTCGGCCAGAGCACCGAGAACCTGTATCTGAGCGGAGATGTAAGCCTTTTCCAAAACATCAATGCGCACCTCTTTATTTTGTTTTAAATCATCCAGAATATTGGAGGCCTCGGATAGCAGCGCTGCGGCTCCCTGGGCCATGGTATGCACATCTTTAGCCAACTCCCCGGATGTCTTTTTGGTCTTCTCCGGAACTTGGGTTCTGGCTTCGATCTCTCGCCTGGGATAAATGGTAACGGGCTTGTCATTTACAGGTTTGGCGGCTTCCTTGATGCGAGTTGCCTTCATTGGTTTGACCTTGGCCTTCTTGGCCTCCTTTTCCTTGGCCAGCAATTCAGCAATTTGATTGGAATCCGTATAGGGACCCACTTCGACGGCGCCACCAATAGTGCCATTTTCATCACACTTTGGGTCCTTGAATTCAGCAACCTGTTTGCCCATTATTAATTTCTGGTCAATGCCCTCAATTTGCTCTGTCAGCGAGGCGCATTCCTTGGGCTTGTCCCCCGGTTTCTGTTTGGTTTTGCCTGGCCGAGGCTCGCAGACGGGTTCTTCCTTGTTGGATTCACAAGGATCTGGCTGAGGCTCGCAGATGGATTTTTCCTTTTTAGTTTTACAAGGATCAGGGTGAGGATCGCAGACGGCTTCTTCCTTCTTAGATTGACAAGGATCTGGCTGAGGCTCGCAGACGGTTTCTTTCTCCATGGATTCACAAGGATCCGGCTGTGGCTTGCAGACGGGTTCTTTCTCCATGGATTCACAAGGATCTGGCTGGGGCTCGCAAGGAGGTGGAACCTTGGGTTTACAAGGCTCAGGGACCTGGCCGACCCCATCCCTCTCTCTTTGCTCCTCCTTCTGACGACGCCGTTCCAGATCTCTGGTCTTTTGACGAATCCTCTCCTCCTCCGTATCGCAAGGTTCTGCCTCGATGGTCAGTTCGGCGTGGCGAGCTTTAACCTCCGGATTCCGTGCCTCCTCTTCGGAACGTATAATAGTCTGATTGCAGATATTGGGCTTGGAATCCCTTTCTGCAAAGCTATCCAGGGATTTCTGAACTGAGGGATCTGAAGATATCGAGGAGGGATCTGAAGAGGTCGAGGAGGGAGCTGGAGAGGAAGAGGAGGGAGCTGGAGAGGTCGAGGAAGAACCTGAGGCTTTTTTTTCTGCAGCTTCTTTACGGGCTGCCTTGGCGGCCTCGGCTTTCTTCTGAATATCCTTGGCCACAACTGTCAGTTTATCTTTCAAATTGTGAAACAAAACTGTGGCTTTTTCGAATAAATCCTTGGCAAATTTTGTGGCGTTTTCGGACAAGTCGGAGCCCATGGCCTCTACATTTTTTATTGCTTCGCCAGGTGGTTTTTGCGGAGCCGCAGTAGCAGCTGGTTTTTCTGGAGCTGCCACAGCAGCTGGTTTTTCTTGAGCTTCCTTAGCTCCCGGAGGTGGCGGTTTCTTTGGCGGCTCAGGAGGCTCATGATCTTCGTGGAGAGCAGCAGCTGCTGCAGGATTCGAAGGTCCTGGCATTTGCTCCTCCGGTGTGTGGGGCCAAAAAGTGGGTTTGTTTATAAAATCGGGCGCCGAGCAGGGCCGAGCAATGCAGAATTCCTCCATGGTCATCTGATCGTACGGCTTGAGAGCCTTCAGGAACTCTTGCCTCTCGGTATAATCTTTAATTCGAATGTTCGAGGCATCCTTGTACTCCCAAATCTCTCTCAGAACCATTTCCTTTTCCTTGTCCACCTGATCAAAGTAACGCTTGTGATCCACAATCGCATGTCGATTTTCATATAGAGAATGTAGTTTGTCGTACTTGGCTTCGTACGATTTAACCCAGCCCACGAATTCTGGGCGCACATTTTTGCGATAGTATTCCCAATCGATAGCCGGCAGGGATTCCGGATACTTGCGAACGCGCCTAGGTGGGGATGGGGATTTATTTATAAGCTATAAGTGAGCAGATTGATTGTATAAAAAATTATAAAAAACATGTTATTTATATTCCATTATCAAAAAATATGAGAACTTGGTGAAGATTGATACAGGGTTTAAGTGTTTATTTCTTACATAGTTCTTGGATTAGCTAGGTATAAAACCAATTTATTTGTTTATGAATCTAGTAAATATACCCTATAAACTATCCTATCGTAAAACTTCTTTCTCTTTTAATATTTTTTTAAGATCTCCAACACTTACTCCTTGTACTCCTCGTGCTTCTTGGCAAATATTTTAAACTGCTTTTGCTGGTTCGGTGGCACCTGGTTCTTCAAATCCGCCAGGGAGACGCCTTGGCAGCCTTTCCTCCTGCTGTAACCGGCACCACCCTTCTTGATGCAGTTCACCAGCTTCTCCCACATCCTGCTTTTCCTTTCTGTATTTCTTGCGCCTGAATATATGTTGTGTTTACATTGGAATCTAGTCTATTCTATTACTGGAACGTATATGAGTTTGTAGATGTGTAGATGATGAAGGCAACCAAGCAGCCAACTGAGTGCCATTAAAAGTGAAAATTCCAAAATAGCCATAAAAAAAGGGGGGAAAGAGCGGCAGCAGCAGCAGCAGCATTTCAATTTATAGCCCAAAATTGCATATTCATGCAGTTTCAATTAAATCAGAGTCAGACGCAGCGACAGCCAGGCAACTCCTTGCGTTTGACTAACTGACAATAAAATCGAAAATTAATTCCAAGGCAGGAGCG
>VNJV01006687.1:0-33035 GCA_008042635.1 Drosophila nikananu
AATGCAGAAATGTTCTCCTATTAAAAATAAGAAGAAAAAACCAAACCAGACTGAAATCGGTTGAGTTTTCGCCAAGTTATGATCAAAAAACCCTTAAGGTGTTCTCGATTTTTAAGCCTTTTTTTTTTAAGAAAAAAAAAATGGTTAAAAAATGTCGAAAAATTAGGCATCGAGTTTTGAATGCAGAAATGTTCTCCTATTAAATATAAGAAGGAAAACCCAAACCAGACTGAAATCGGTTGAGTTTTCTCCAAGTTATGATCAAAAAACCCTTAAGGTGTTCTCGATTTTTAAGCCTTTTTTTTCAAGAAAAAAAATAGTTAAAAAATGTCAAAAAATTAGGCATCGAGCTTTGAATGCAGAAATGTTCTCCCATTAAAAATAAGAAAAAAAAAAAATAAATAAGAATAAATGTAAGGGTTGACATCGTCAAAATTGTCAAAAATTACCTTATTTTAAACCCTATTTACCAATCTGTTTACAGAACAAAACTCTGGCTAGAATAAAGCCAGCTAAGATTGCCCCCCGCAATCAAGGCACAAGTGCGGCTTTAACCAAAAAACCTTCAATTTAAATTCCAATTTTATGGAGTACACTCCGAATATTGAGCCCTAAAATCAGGCTAAAGCACTTCCAATTAGCCCGGCCTAAATGAAACACGAAAACCCCGAGACCGACACCGACACCGACACATAATGTAAATGGAATGCAGTGAGATGCCGCGGTTATTATCGGCCTGGAAATGCAGCGAAATTCGCTGACGATTTGGACAAATATTGTGTAAATTTTGTGGAAAAACATGCGCCATTAACATAATTATAATTAGGCCTGACAAGCGAATTAAATTCAATTTTCATTATTTTTAATGAAGAATGCGGCTGGAAAAAAGAGCGGAAGCGCTGAATTGTGGGGAAGGGGTGGGTGGATTCCCAAAGGGGGACGGTGGGTAGTAGGTATTGTCGTGGAAAACACGACCACATCAACATATTTATCGCATTTGGCCCGCTCGTGTCTTGTTGCATATGTTTGGGCGTTCATGCGTGAGCCCGATTTGCATATTAAACGCCAAACACGACGATAACGATGATAAATCGAACCCAACTGCCAGGCGGCGGGCGACAGGCGTGGCAGGGGGCGGGCGGTGAGTCGACGGGAGTTTCAGGGAAACTGCGCTGCAGCGAAACCCCAGTTTCCCGGAAAATACTGTCTATCCGGGGGCCACAGATCAAAGAAATCCTTCAAGCTGAGAAGGAGGTTTCTACTAAATATGTTTAAAAAAATAATGTCTAAAATTAGGCAATTATATGACTTCAATTTGTGTCTAAAACTATACTTTATATTTGAACATATGTAATTCCACTACATTTATGCCTAACAGTACTCAAAAATATATTTAAAACTATGAAATCTCTCAAATTCGTCTCTAAATGTGTGCAATGTGTTTGCTAATTTGTAATTTAATTAGACTTATGCAGAAAAGTATGCAATAATATATTCCCTTAAAAGATACATGTTTCGTATATTTCTAAAAGAATTCTTTTGATTGTATAGTTTTGAATGCTTTTAATTTTCAGTGTTAAAGTATGCAATAATATATATTTTATATAGCAAGATCTCTTATATTTGACACTAAATGTATGCAATATATTTTGTAAATCTTTAAGTTTGTGTCTAAACATTTTTATAACATGTAAAAACCTTAGCAAAGGTTTATTTATAATTTATTTTCAAATTACATGACTGGAAGTGCTTCAAAACCCTTCAAATTGATAGACAATTCATTCCAAACAATTCTACAAAATGTAATAAGGTAAATTCTTAATTTAAATAAGTTTATGGGACAATACAATAAAATATTAATAGTATTTTTACATAATACTGTAATGAATGTTGTATAAGAAATATTCTAAAATAGAAAAAAATAAATTCATGAGTTTAAGTCCTCAATCAATTTATTGCATACTTTTAAACACCTCACTTGGCAGTTTCAAATCCCCCATAAACCCGAAATTAATGCGGAATTTAAACATTTTTTTACTACAAGGCCTCTTAACTTAAGCACTTATCACCGCATAGAAAAAATCTAGTTTTGTGGGCTTGGTCTTCTCCATCCACCCCAGAGACCCGCCACAATTTGTTTGCCGATTTAAGTATATTTGATTGCAAGTCCCGCCGCCGGTCATCTCATCAATATTTGCAGCCACTTCATCAGCGGGCAAAAAGCTGATGCAACCAAGGCCAGAAACCGTGTTGGACATGCACTCACATCTCCAAGATCTAGGAATAATATTTGGCAAACAAAAAAAAATCATTACAGAATGCGGCATTTGGTGATTTGCAATGGCAGAGAGCCTGTGTTTTATGCTAACGATTACAATGCCAGAAAAGGTAAACAAATGCCCCGGCGAGAAAGTTGCCAAATGGGTTTCGAGTTTCAGTTTTAGTTTTTGTAGTAGTTTTGTAGTTTTGCGTTTGGGAAATATTTATCATCCCGTCCTCTCCGCTTAATTAAGCAGATGGGCAGCTGGACAGACGCAACGCGGTGGTGAGTGGCCGTCGGGCGGTTTCTTCCACGGATTTGCATAATTAACCCATCTAAAGTGTCTTGCCGATTTGGTGCACGAAAGTGAATTCGGTGCGAAAAAAAAAGGCCGAAATGGCAAAGTTAGCGAAAAGTATAGCAAAAGTAGCGAAAATCATCGCGAAAACCGGTCGCCAGCCAAAATCAAATCACACCTGAGGCGCACCTGTTGAGCGGGGGATTGCATGATTGGGTCACCGGTCTCCAGTCTCCGGTCACCTACCATGTTTTCCACACCCGATTGCGGCTTAGGGATTAGTGTTGTCTACCATTTGGCTTTTTTAGAGCTTTCAAAATGTAAAAAAAAAACAATCAATTATTAACGAAATATAATTTTTCTACAAATTGTTACCCTATTACAACTAAAAAACCAGAGAGAAGAGTAACTGTGGTTGCAGTTTGCATTTCACTTAATGGGATTAAATCAAAAATAGATCATAAAAAATTTCAAAAATATTCGCATTTTCTAAACCGATATTTCTCGATATTTTTCGATATGACAACTTTTTCGACAAATTCAACTTAGGCACAAGAAAAACTACATTTATTACAATTCTTCAAGCTTTTCAGTGTCACTTTTTATTAGTTTAATACATTTACAAATCGAGATTAAAGTTTAAAAGATATATAATCCGTTTTTGTTCATTTTAATCATTTAACTGCTTATAAAATGTTGAAAAAATGGGTACATTGACTCGACTGTTAATGCTAATCAAAAATATATATATATGATTTATAGGATAGGAAAAGGCTTCGATGTAAAATTTTAATACTTTCCAAGGTTATAATGTATCTTTTTTGGGACAATTAATTATAGAATTGAAATGAATTAAACATAAAGGAAAATCAACATAAATTCAAACTTCATTCACTATTTTTAATTACAAATTACATCAATATTTGAAATAATATTAACTTTATAGAAAAATTTCAAATTAAGCTTTAAAGTAGCTACCTTTTTGTTTTCTCTCACCTCTCAACCTGAATGTTCACCTCCTATATTCAGTCAGAAGGGGAACCCAAAAGCTTCGGGACAAATGACAAATGACCCTCGATTAGTTGGCGGTTCGGGAAATGCGTTGCATCTGCTTGGAGCTACTGGTTATGCCGACCCAGGTCGGCGATGTCACCTTTCCAATGGGCAGATGCGACCTCGCCGCCGTGTGGTGGGGGCGAGCATTTCTCTTCGCCGTGACCCACATTCGGGGCATATAAATAGTAGCCTCGGGGCAGAGCTCCATTATCAGTTTCCGAGCTCAGCTCCCCAAACCCACTTCTTCGTTCATCGTCAAGCGCCAGTTCCCAATCAAGCTCAGCCGACAACAAGATGAAGGCGAGTCTTAGGGTTCCTTTGAGTCTGTAGAGATTTTTTGATCCTAATGCATACCTTTTCCTTCCAGGTGTTCGTCTGCCTGATTGCCTGTTTCAGCCTGGCCCACTGCGGCTTCATTGGAGGCGGCGGCGGTGGCAGCAGCAGTGGCTGGTCTTCCGGAGGCGGTGGTGGCGGCTGGTCGTCTGGAGGAGGCGGCGGCGGCTGGTCTTCTGGAGGAGGAGGCGGCGGTGGCTGGTCCTCTGGCGGAGGCGGCGGTGCCCCTCCCACCATTGTCAAAGTCATCAGTGAGGAGGCTGGCCATGGTCACGGCCATGGCGGACATGGACATGGCCCTGCCCCCGAAGAGCTAAAGATCATCAAGGTGATCAGCGAGGGCGGCGGCCACTCCCATGGCCACCACGATCACGGTCATGACCACGGTGCCCAGGTGAAGATCATCAAGGTTATCCAGGAGGAGGATCATGGACACGGTCACGCCCACAGTCATGGTCATGGTCATGGCTATGACTACTCCAGCGGTGGCCACCAAGCCGAGGAGGTGAAGATCATCAAGCTGATCAGCTCGGGAGTCGCCGATGGCGGCTACTCTGGCGGTGGCTGGTCCTCTGGTGGCTCTGGAGGTGGTTGGTCCTCTGGTGGATCCAGCGGTGGCTGGTCTTCTGGTGGCTCTGGCGGTGGCTGGTCTTCTGGTGGCTGGAACTAAAGATCCCTGCAGTCCAGAGCGTTGACATCAGCTCTCCTTGTTCCTTGTTGTCAGAGTTGTTCAGCGTTATTGGCCTTTTGCGATGCTACGAAGTTACTATATCTCTAAGATACTTTGCACGTTTTTTGTGTATTTTTTTTTGTTATAATAAATGTTGCTAATAGTTTACCAAATATAAAAAAAAAAAAGAAAACAACAACGAACGATTCTTTGTCTAATCGAACGGAAAGCCCCCCATAAAGTGAAGACTCATGTTCGGGGGGTTTTTTTTTTTTGAGAGAGAGAGACCATCTTTGTTGGCCTCTCGGTTTCGCTTTCCACTTAACCCATTTTGCGACAATTTCAAACACTCGACACTCGATTACTTGAGTGATTGAAATTGCATAATAATAATATTCAAAAAGCCGCTTGTCACAAGCAAAGTGACTTGGGGAAAGTCGAAGGTAAGAGTGGGCCAAAAAAAAGGGCATAAATAATATATAAAAAATATATGTACAGCTTCGATTTAATGCTTATGCATTTCTGGTACTGGTTTTTCCATACCCTAATGGGTTAAGCCCAAGGTCGTGTAGTGTTAAGTCTCTGCGCAGCATCACCTTCGAATGGGGAACCCGATAATTATTGCTAGGTAATTATGTTCATTCTGAACCCCCGAATTTGGATCCCAAAAGATATAATTGCGGATGCGAGACCGTTTTGTTACGAATTTCCATCATTATTTATTTATTGTTTATAAATTTTTTATGTGTTGATGCCGTAACAAGTTTTAATCTCGAATCTGGTTTCTTTGTTTTTATCCGTAGATTCGTGGATGGCTCCATTTATAAAGCTGACTAATTAAGTTTGTCTTTTTATGCATATAAATATATGCGATCTGCATTGATCTTGGCAGCCCATAGATATCCCTCGAATGTCAAACATAACTCAAACTTGGACTCTAATGACCAGCGATCGAGGGGTTACTTACATTAATTTATTCACAGCGCCGCATAATGTATTGGCCTTTAATTATATGTAACAAATGGCTGGCTGGGAAACCTCAAAAGAGCTTACACGAAGCTCTGTTTTTTTGTGTATTAATATTAAAGAGGCATTTAATGATCCCAAAGACGGCTAAACAATCGCTAATTGTAGATATGATGTACATTTGAACTGAAGCCCATTATGGGTAATTGTTGCTCCGGCAAAGATCGGAGGATGATGAAGCAGACCTTGGCATTATCATCAGTTAGAGGAAGGTATTTAAAATGTAAATAAAAACTATTAAAAAATTATATTAAAGTGTCTAGACATTAATATTATTAATGAGATTATAGGAAATATTTTTTAAACTATTTTAAATGTAACCAAGATGAACTCAAAACTAAAATCCCCAAATCTTAAACTTCTAAGGCCTTCTGCTAATGTAGACTTGGCATTATGAAGCAGGAAACCCCATAAAAAATCTATTTTAATATGGAAACTATTAAAACTGGTCTTTAATTATATAAATGAAATTATAAGAAACACTTTATTCAACTATTTGAAATGTTATCAAAACTGACACAAACTAAAACCTTTCTTTTGGATACTTTAATATTTATAATCCCCAGTTCGTGGCCTTCAGCAGGCAGGAAAACCCCTTTAAAAATCAATTAAAATAAAAAAATAATTCAAATTGGTCTGAAAATTAGTTTAATATGCTCTTAAAAAAAATCCCTTTATAAGAAACACATTTAAAAACCTTTTCAAAATGTACTAAACCAGCCTCACAAGCAATCTTCTAGATGCTTTAATCCCCCAACAGATCTGGCACTCGTTATGCCTCTGGCTATTCCACTCAAAAGTCGGTTACGAAATCGCCTGCAATCGGCGGAAAACTTATGGCACATCCATCAGATCGAGAAGTGAAGGTTGGAGCGGCCGCCGAATCGGGCTCGGATCGCGGGCAATTAATAAGCATTCTGTTTGACCCATCGGCCAAGAGTTAATGGCCACGAATCAATCGAGTTGGAAATCGAAAATGTGATTTGGGTACAGTGATGGCGCTTTGGGTTGTACCACATTTTCTTTAAAGTTCTTTAAAGTACACAGAAATAAATTCTAGAAATACCCAGAGAATGAGTTTCACTTAAACCAAGATTAATGGTCAGGAAATGTAAATTGTAAAGCTTTTTTCTCAGATTATACAATTATTGTAGTTATCCAAAGTAACCAGAAGTAAATCTTAGAAATCCAATGGAGAAAGTGGTACATTTAAGCCGAGAATATACAAATTTGTAAGGCATTTTGGACAAGTTGTACCACGTTTAAAGTTTTCTACAATATATAGGTAATAAATACACCCAAAGATTTGCATTTTAACCCAAAGCTTAAGCCTGGAAATAAAATTTTTAACGCATTTTGGCCAAGTTTTACCACGTTTTTAATTCTCTAAAGTAAAAAGGAATAAATCCTAGAAATATTTAGAGAAAAGCCAAGAAATACGAATAAGAAAGACAATATTAGACCTTCTTTTAATGGCAAAACTAGCACACAGCTTAGCTCTAACTTTATACAGTTTATACAATTATTTTTGCCAACACTTTAGTACCTGGTTAAATGAGTTATAGTGCCTTTATTTAACCAAGGTAACGGCCAAGTTTAAAGCGAGGTGAACTATATGTAGCTAGGTACATCTTAATGTACGCAAAATTTAAAAGAAACTAACCAAGTTCACTGGTTAATATAATAAACAATTTAATAAACTTCTTTCCTATATAAAAATATACCCTAAAAATCCACTAATTTAGGTACTTGGCACCATCTATACCTCATCACTGGTGGCTACCTGTTTTATTGGAGCACGCTGCGGGCCGCCTTTGTTTATTATTTTTGCAACTTTGTGTCGATTTGGATGAATTGCATAACGACAACAACTGGACTATCAAACGGTTTCAACAAGTGCAACACACAACAGTCGGTAAAAAAGGGATGCCCAGCTGCAGCTGCTTTGTGTTGCAACACCCAGCGCTCCCGCCATGAAAGTGCCTCACTTTCGGGGGCGGCTTAGGGTCTCCAGTTCGTTAGTGGAGGCGGTTGAGGTGCCCAGGGCGGGGTCAGGGCCATTGCCCCCCGTGCAGCGGTGGGTAATGATCGAGGCGGCGAATGAAGACGGTAACGATGATGCCACAACGAGGTAGCATCGCGTGTAGCGGCAATTAGTGTCTCATACACGAGCGGACATCGCGGCACAGTGTGGCACAGCTAAGGTTGAGGTCTTTAAATAACCATAATTAAATTATATAAAATACCAAACCCTAGTTTATTTTTCATTCAAAATTTGGCTGCTCGACCCACTGTCTGCCTCCTCGCTGTTGGGGCAGGGCAGGGCCGGGCAGGGTTAACGCTTAACGCCAGACGCTTGACTCTTAACGCTTAACGCTTAACGCCTAGTGGGCCAAGCTGCTTGCCCCGCCAGTTTGCCGGCCATAAAAGCAGCTCTCGGGCCACATTGAGCCACAGTCGAAGATCACCCTTCCAGCCGTACACAGCGGCTGCAGTTCATCCGACATCCGTGGTTCAATCGACATGAAGGTGCGCCCGCAGCCGCGACTTTCTTGGCTCTCCGATCGAGTTTTTTCTTCCTTTTATTTTTTGTTGTTGTGTCCCAGTGATTATGTGATTACCAATCCGCCGAATCTTTGCAGGTTTTCGTCTGCTTGCTGGCAGTGTGCAGCATGGCCCAAGCCGGTTTCCTGGGCGGCGGCGGCGGCGGAAGTGCCCTTAGTTCCGGCTGGTCCTCCGGCGGAGGAGGTGGCTATGGAGGTGGTGGCTACAGCGGTGGCCATGGCAGTGGCTGGTCCTCGGGAGGCGGCTACAGCGGCGGCGGTGGCTATGGAGGCGGCGGCTACAGCGGCGGTGGTGGCCATGGAGGCGGCGGCTATGGAGGCGGCGGCACTGTAAAGATCATCAAGGTGATCACTGATTCTGGAGCTGGCGGCGGTGGCTATGGAGGTGGCCATGGAGGCGGTTATAGCGGTGGCCATGGAGGTGGCTGGTCCTCAGGAGGCGGCTACAGCGGCGGCGGTGGCTATGGAGGCGGTGGCTACAGCGGAGGCCATGGAGGCGGCGGCTATGGTGGCGGCGGCGGCAGCAACGTCAAGATCATCAAGGTTATCTCCGATGCCGGATCCAGCGGTGGTTATGGTGGTGGCCATGCCGGTGGCTATGGCGGTGGCTATGGCGGCGGCAGCTCCAGCTACTCCTCAGGCGGCTGGGCTCCCCAGGGTGGCTGGGCACAGAGCAGCTGGTAAACTGTTATTTTTACTGCCTTGCAACTAACCCACAAAACTGTAAATACTTTCTGATATTAACGAATAAAGAGAGATAACTTTAATTGAAACATTAACATTTTTGTTAGATTCCTTTTGGCCATATTTTGGTTAGTGGCTCTTCTGATTTATCGTTGGTGGTGCACAGAATTTGACAGTTGTCAGGTGCCGCTGTTTGTTGGCGATGTTTTCCTTTTTTGTGTTGTGTTAACCCTTCGTTAACCCCGTACGCATGTCGGGCCAGCTGTACCCGTGTGCCCCCGACCACACCCATATTATATATCTATATATATATATATATATCCATCTGAATGTGTGTACAAAACCGACTGCGTTCTACGCGCCAGACGCAATTTGTATGCAAATTTCCATGAGAATCTCAACACATGCAATAACAACAACAGCACAAAGGACACAGAAGCAGCAGCAGTGGCAACAAAAAATTGACTGAGCATGAATGCAGGGGGGGGTGGAGAGTGGGTTGGGGGGTTTGGCAACCAATTGGTTACAAATACATAATAAGAAATGGACACGGATAAAGATCCAAGAGAGGTGGGGGAGCAACGACATCGACGACATTCGAAAGTGAAATGTTAAAAAAAGGTCTGAGAAGCGCAGAGAGAGGCGCACTTTAACAGTGTGACAGCCACAGTTTAGTGGGTTAAAGGAAGAAAAGAGGACAATTATAGCCTTTAAAGATAAAACGAAGGTGTGGTAATATTGCTAACAATATAAGTATATAACTATATACAAAATAACACCTAGTTTAAAGAAATTAAACAGAAATCATTAAAAACAAAAAATATACAAGTTAAGTTTTCTTGTGTAATTAAAATATGAATTAAATTATATAGGTAAGTTAATTTATTTGTATAAATAAACATATACAACATTTGTAAGAGCAATGTGCAAAATTAACCAAACAAAATAACCTAAACTCCTCAACAAACTCCTGACCACCAAGTCGATACGAGAACATGAGAAGCGCATAGAAAGGCGCTTCATTGTAAACGAGAAATAAATACAAAAAAAGTTAAAAGGTTTAAGGCGCATAGATAGGTGCTTCATAATAACTGAAAAATAAATACAAAAAAAAGCTGAATATGAGGTATAAATACCAAAAAAAAAACAATGTTTTAAGGCAATTACCACCAAGTAGAAGTCATGAGAAGCGCATAGAGAGGCGCATTTTAACCTTCGGTTTGCCTGACAACCGAATTAGCCCGTTAAATTGGGGCGTGGCAACCGCACACACACCCACACACACACTCCAACGCCTAGGTACAATAATAGCCGAGTAGCGGGTGTCGGGAATAAAAATAAAAATAAAAATAAAATTAACTTGAATCGTTCGTTGGGCGCTTCTCGCACTTAGATAGTGACGGGGATGCGGTGGATGGGTTTACCGAAGCCACTTTCTATGCAAATTTTTATGTGTTAAATGCATTTTGTTGGATTTAACATTCTCGCTGATTTTTTGGTTTACATTTTTGCATATAAATGAGGGCAAACTTTGCAACGCTTCTCGCTTTGCTTTGCCTTGATTTTCTTTGCTTTGGCTTGGCTTTCCTTTTCCACAAGGCCCACGAAAAGGGGGCGTGGCTCTCACACACACACAAACACAAATTAGAGGATTAAGTAGCTTGAGTCCTGCTTCTTCTTGGCAGCTTTGGGATCCTTTGTCTCAGAAGAAGCAGGAGCCGAAGCCGAAGCAACAGCAGCGGCGAGACAATTACGCTAATTCGCCTGAAATTGTTTTGCATTTTCCAACAGCCCCCAACCCCACCACCCACTTGTCCTGGCAATGACAATGACTGCTGCATATGTGTGTGTGTGTGTGTGTGAAGGGGGTTTCCCCTACCGAATCTTTTCATCGCTTGTTTAAACAGTTAAATTTGATTGCGCTGTAAATAAGCGGGAAATGGAGAAGGACGCAGTCAGTCGGAGAAAACTATAGAAGGAAACTATGGGGCAAGCAGGGAAGGTGGTAAGTAAGGTAGTTTGGGAAAAGGGGAAGAAAGCGGTGGCGGGGAAAAGCCCCATTATATCCCCACCAAAGGAAGTTTACTTAATTGTGCAACGATTTCCCTTTTCGCACCAGCCCATAAATCGCAGCTCTTAGCTCTTGCCTCGGTCTTGGTTTTGGTCTTGGTCTTCAGTCTAATTAAAAGATAAGAACACACATCAAAGAATAGGGCCTGAAGATGGAAAACCATAACAATGGATTGACATGGAGTTTTCTATATATAATATATTGTATATATAATCTCATTTATTACAGAAAAAGAGAGGATGAAAGGTATTTCCATTGCCAGATCTCAGAAACTTAAAACCGTAAATTGCTATTTCACTTCAAGGGTTTTCTGAAGGAGATTTTCCTTGAAAACTAGCTTCTACTAAATTCTATAAATTGAAATATATTATGGGGGGTATCTTGTTTGCATATCTCTTTAAGTATAAAATAGTAAAATAGCTCGAGGTATAAACCAAAACTTCATCTCAACTCTAGAGTCTATATGCAATAAAAAATATATCAATTCAAGTGCCATTACTACATACATACATTATTATAGGTACTATTATTTTATCATTTATAGATATATATATACCATGATATGCTTATAAAATATAGTTCCGCTTTTCCTGGGAACCTACGCAAACGACGCTTCCTCTCGCTCCATTGAATAAATTCCTATTTCTATGCTTTTTGTTTTTCGATTCGCCCAGAAGTTTACCTGTAAAAGCAGTGGAAAAAGTAAAACAGCCAAATAAAAACAAAAGTTGAATGGAAAAACAGGAAAAACAATTCACTTGCCTAGAACGAGCGAATTTTTCGGAACGCAAAAGCTTGTCCGTGCGCATTTACCGCCAACATTTCGCCCACTTTTGACTTTTCCCATAAATAAACATCACAATTATCATAGGTAAACAACAGAATAAATACGGGGAAAAGGCAAAAAGAATAGCAGCAGTCATTGAATTTCCATAGCTTTTTCCCCCCGAGTCCGTCTGTTTACATTTCGCGGGGGAGGAGACACTAAGAACTGAGAACTGAGAACTGAGAACTGAGAACTGAGAACTGGGAACTGGAAACTCAAACTTTAAGTTTAATTGTTGCTGCCTCTCGCAGTTGATTGCTTAAAATTCATAATGATAATAATAATAGTGCGCTCTTCACTAATTGCACCAGCAACAACGCGCCCAAACACTCGAATTGTTCACTTGAGAGCCGCGCGGAAGGAGCGAAGGGAGCGGCACTTAAGTCAAAGTGGGGGAAACTTTCCAGCAGATAGGAAAATTCAAAGGACGAATGCAAGGAGCGGCGGGTATATGCCCATTCACTCACTCATTCATTCGCTCATTCAACCATTTTGCCGCTTGCATTCAGGCAAAATTGTTCCACAAAGATACGAGTAACGAGTGCCGGGGAAGAAGAGGCAGCATGGCAGGACGTGGTCCCAGGCTTCCTGGGATATCCTAGCTGCTGTCGAGCACTGCTAAAAAATAGCAGCTACTTTTGGTTTATAAATAAAAAATAATCTACACAGAGCTCTTGGGCCTGAATTAATTATATTTAAAAGGGAAAATCAACATTTTCAAAAATGGACCAAAAATTAGTAATCGAGATTTAAATGCAGAAATGTTCTCCCGCTAAAACTAGGAATATGTACATAAATGTACTCATTTTAGTTAATATTTTTTCTTCTAATCAACACCAACATTTCTCCCAGTGCCTGTGTGGGTGGCAGACATGCACACACACACAGGCACTGAGAGAAAAGGGGAACGCCAACAGGGCGCCCGAAACACTCCAGCCCATTCACATCTCGAGTGCACTTCATTGCTGTCGCATCTGCCCAATCCTCGCTGCGAGGACCTCCCTCAACCTCCCCCCAACCGAAGCCGAGGACATCTCCCCACCGTCGTCCTTGAAGGCCTGCGAGTCCTTGGCTGCCAAGTCCCCGGCTGCCAAGTCCTGAATGTCGAACGCCGCGGGCGCTGCTTAACTTTAACTTGAACTCTAAAATAACAACCTTCCGTTGTTTTTGGCTTGTTCAGTTTTCGTATAATTTCCTTGCAGGTATTTTCATTGCCCCTCCCCCTCTCTCAAGGATCCACCCCCCCCGCTACACCCATGATAGCCGAGGAAGGACAATGGCAGGGACATTGACAGCGGTTCGGTCGGTACACAGGCACCCCCCCAAGGCCTGCCAGTGAATAAGTGAGTGAGTGAGTGAGTGAGTCACTGATAGAGAGAATGAGTAGCTTCCTAGGCCTAAATGCAGGCGAAAGTGAGTGCCAAGTGAGTGTTAGTTAGGATATTAACTGCCTGTTCGAACTATTCGTTGAATCTTGAACGGAACATGATTAGAAATGAGGAGTGACTGCGTCACTGATTGAGCGAATGAGTAGTTTGCTAAGCCTAAATGCAGGCCAAGTGAGTGTTAGTTAGGATATTAACCTACCTGTTTGAATTATTCGTTGAATCTTGAAGGAAATATGCTTAAAAATGAGCGAATGAGTAGCTTGCTAAGCCTAAATGCAGGCCGAATGAGTGCCGAGTGAGTGTTAGTTGTGCTATTGGTTGCCCCTTTGAACTACTGCTCCCGATCTCATTTCTGCCCGGCGAACCCCTTATTTCTATACGACACTCATTAGAAACTGAATTCACGGGCAATCATTGATTTATTCAGCTTTTTTCCTCCCATCCCCGAAGAGTGAATAATTTGCGATGCTTTAGAGCAGAGTGCCAGCTTTGTTGTGAGTGTAGAATGATGAGTGTGGGCATGACTGTGCATGCAGGGAAAATCGCATCTGATTGGGGGGGGAAGGGAGAACTGTGCGAGTGATCAAATCAGGACACTCGATTACTCATTCACTGCACTCATTACTCTTGATGAGTGTTTGCTTCTGCCACGCTGCTTATCTCTATGCCGCCCCCAGGTCCCTCCGTCAACTTGTTACTTGCTACTGGGAGTCTGGGAGGAATCTGGGCGAGGGACGAGCCCGCCCTAGGGCACTACCAGACGGTGTTCCTTGTTGTCATAATAGCCTCTGCCAGCCACGCCCCTGCCAAGCCAAGGGCCGTGGGCGTTCGTTCTATAATAAAAGAAAACAACTTAACTAAGCAGAAGATGCACTGCAAGCAAGAGCAGGGAAAATAAAAGCTTAAAAATACATAAGACACATAAAGAACAGGGTGGGAAAAATATTGAAATATGTTGGGAATATGTTTAATCATTGCATAAATAATTGCATAATTAATTGTATAATTAATTTCATAATTAATTTTATGATATATAAAAGTACAATCATTATTTTCTATAGTTTTCCTAGAACCCAATCTCCTGTTGCCTTGACAATCAGTTTTTTCTTTTTCCTTTTTTGGGGGTAGCTGCATCATTGGGCAGCTGTAAGCGGCTTTTGTACGTCAGCAGCAGTGGCAATAATAACAGCAACAATAACAGCTATTACAGATACAGCAACATTTTCCACAACAACAAAAGAAAAGCAAGAGCCAGAGCAGGTGCATAGGGAAAAGCGTTAAGCTGCGCAGTCAGCGGTTGTCGGTGGTCGGTTGTCGTTGTTTCGGTTTCGTTTTAAAGTTTCCTTTTATCTAAGATGAATAATCTAGCAGCAGCAGTTGAGTCCTGACCAAAAAAAAAAAAAAAAAACCCAACCCCTGGCCAACCGCCCGCTGACCAGGAACCACCCATTTCCACCTCGTTTTCATCAAGGAAAACCGCAACCGCAACCGTCGCACCTTTTTACATTTTTATTGTGGCTTCTGGGGGATGATACCCTGGGCAGGTGGGTGGGTTAAAAAGGGATGTGATGGCACTGAAATGGGTTAGTATATGAAAATCATAGAAGGTTCTTTTGAAATTTCTTTAAGATAATTCGCTGAACTTGGACTTGGTTGCTCTTAAGATTCCATTGCAGTTTCCTAACCTCTCTGGGCACTGGCTACTTTAAACGAGTTTGCAGAAAACATAGTTCCTGATACCCTTTCTCTCTCTCTCTAAGATCGAGGTACTATATATTCAAGGGGTAACCCCCGGGGCTGGTCATGTGAGCATCTCCTTTACAGCATTCTGCTCCTGCGGAGGCATCTACTCCGGATAATCCAGCAGCATCTGTAGCCAGGCAACTCCCCAGCCGTCCGCCTTCTTACCACCTGAAGCGGGGGGGTGGAAGGAAGGTCGTTCGGGTGGGCGGGTAGGTGGGTTGGTGGGGGGTTTTGCCGCTGGCCAAAAGCTTAATCCTTGTGCGGAAATAACGTTACGCAGGGCAGAGTTGCCACAGTTGCCGCAGTTCTTGTTGTTTTCGTTTTGTTTTTCCCCCAGCTTTTCTTGTTTTTCTTGCTTTTCTTGTTGCTGTTTAGTTAACTCAATAAACGCAAGTGGCTCAAGGGCGGGGGAAAAATAATCTTTCTCCGCCCCCCACACTCTCTTTTCCTCCTCCCCGTTCCCCTCCCCCTTCTTCTGGCTGGAAAAGTGCTGACATTTGCGCAAAAATTCTCTCATGCTCATTTACTTGTTTACGTTATTTCTCATTGTCGCCGGATTGTTTGCTGTTGTTTCTGTTTGTTTGTTGTCGCTTGTTACTTAGCTGTTGTTGTTGTTGTTATTGCTATCTCCTTGGTTGTTGTTGCTGTTGACAATTACACAAAAAAAACTGTTAGCATTTACCACAAACATACGGCCAGAGTCAGGTTTGAATAGATGGAAATCGCCAAAGATGCGAAAGAAACCAGTAGCTACACTTGGGGAAATTAGGTAGAAAAGGTGACAAAAATAAATAGTAGCAATATTTAAAACCATCTTTAAAGGATAAAGCTAATTTAAATGGAAGTAAGTTATAGATTTAGAACTAATAATGATTTTACAAGAAATTCCTAGGCAGTTTTTGTCTAAAATCACTCATACGCCATGTGAAACCCATGTATTTTTTTGGGTATATTTGGTATATTCTAGTATATTGTGTGACAAAAATAAATAAAAACAATATTTATAGCTTATTTAAATGAAGGAGTGTTAATGATTTGCTAGGATTTTTAGAGAAATTCTTGGGCAGTTTCTGCTTAAAATAACGCATACGCCATGTGTTTCTTATGTAATTTATAATATTTAGTTAATTTTAAAGTATAAACAAATGTCTATACTATTTTTATTTCAGTGCAGCGACGACAGTGTCGTGCCAACAGAAAGAGAGAGAGAGAGAGGGGGAGAGACGGCGAAGAAAATGGCCAGCAGTCAGCACTTTTTGGTCGTAAAAGCTGAGCGGCCACGGGGAGGGGAAGCATTCTGGGCGATGGGCTAACTATGTACCCACCACCCACGCCCACTCCGAAGGCCGACTATCCATTAAAACGTTAAAAGCTTCTTGAGAACGCGTAAAAACTATTTGGCTATCTGGCTCTGCCACTTTCCCAAACCCCAGGCCAAGTCCAAACCCAAACCCACGCCCGAATCCGAATCCAAGTCCTGCCCAGCATCCCAACCGAATCCTGCTCCTGGAGGTCCTGCTCAGCTGCTTCCTCTTCAACTTCAGCTGCGTAACATCATTAAAACTTGAATAATCAGCTATCCATCTCTTTCTCCGGCCAAGAGGAAGAACAACAACAAAGTAATTCACTTTTCCGTTTGCAATTTGGTGCGATTTTTCTTCTATTTTTTTCGGGTGCTGGGGTTAGTTTTATTTGGTTCTGTGGAGAAGGGGGATTCGCATATCGAAGGGAAATGGAAAATGAGTAGCAAATACAATTGAATGTTAAAGTAAACACAGAATGGGGAAATTGGTTGGGGGCAAAATTCAAGCCAAAAGCGAGCTATTCTTAGGGGGGAAATCAGCATTATAGTTATATTTCATCTTCTCAAAGCTTAAATATAAAGCAATAAATAGTATTTCCTTTTGAAACGTTTATTAAATTAATGTATACTCTTTAGTAGTTTATTTTAATATTTATTGGTTAGGTTACATTGAAGTGTTGCAGCATTCCGTTTGGTTAGCACTCCGATTGAACAAGAACAAACAAGCAAATTTTCTAAAAAATTCAATTAATGTTGTTCCAAACTCAAACCCAAATTTAAGTAAAATGAAAAGGTCTGAAAAAAAATTATATTCAACCCTTCTTGGTTCACAATTATTCGAATAAATGCTAATGTATTCGCATGTGAATATTCATAACGGTGAGAAGAATTCAATAACCGAATAATTACGAGTGCCAAGTTTAAATGCCCCCCCAAAAAAAAATCCAAAATTAAACAGAATACACAAATTCAATATTATTCATCATATTCATCCATGCAAATAGTTGGAAACCATCTTCTAGTACAACAAAAAATTAGTCGAATATAAAAATAAAGCAAATAAAAACCGATTTCAAGCAAATTTCCGTTCGAATGCATTTCAATAAGCACCGAAAGCGTGGCGTTAGTGTGGGCGTAAATGAATGAATATTCATGAGGTCCTGCAAAAAAACCAAAAACACCAAAACGATAGTCGATAACCCGCTGCGGGGGTCGCCAATCGATTGGCCATCGATAAAGATTTGTGCCGCTTTCGAAACGGAAATGATTGCCGAATGGCAAGTAAACAAAATAATTTATCATCTCGGCGGAAGTCCTTGCCCGGAGATGTCTAAAAGGGAAATGCGCCTGCCGGGCTAGCCACGGCACCCGGAAAAACACCCTTCCCAAAAAAAAGAAGGGCGGGAAAAGGGAAGAGTACGGGTAACCAAACTTTGGCGCAAACAAAATTAACGGTAATAACTTGGACTTGGCCAAGCAAGAAGCGAAAAAAAAAATACAAAAATATTAAAAACGAGCAAAGCGTTTCGCTGCATTTGCATGTGTGTGCGTGTGTGTGTGTGGCAGGGTTGCCACGTTCTGCGTTGAGCAAATAACCATAATGAAGTTTGCAAAGTTTTTTGACACATGCAACACCCCAGGAAGCGACAGCAAAAATATCGAGAGAAAAAAAATTGGACAGCTGCAAAGACAGGACACTGCAAGAAACTTGATTACTGCTTAAATTATTTGAAATTCTTTCCACAACATTGATTAGAATAATTGATAATAATGCAAATATACAAGTACAATAAATTTCTTAATTTGTTTTAAATATTTCTTGAGGCTAGCTGTCTATTTCATTATTTTATAACCTTCTTTTGGTAGTAATTTTATTATTATTACGGATTATGCAATACATAATAGGGAAGCAAGTCTCAGAAAGCCTATATAAGTTTCTTGAATCCTCCAGTAAGCAATTTGATCATTAAACTCAAAATTGTAATTCAATATTTATTAATATTTTAAAATGATAACTTTTTCGGACAATTTTAAACTTAAAGAAGTCATAAATAAAAAAAAAAAAAAAAGAATTAATTTCTATTCGGAAAGATTTGCTTTCATTTGCTAGTTTTAATTTGGTTGAAAAATCTCCATATTTAATTAAGAAAATTTTTAAAAATAAATATGTTGTGGAATTCTTCACAATTTTTATGATTTAACCACTTAAACAAATTTGAAAACATGATGAAAATAGCTAGAGACTCGGCTGTTGATGCTGATCAAGACAATACATAAATATATATATACAAAAATCTTTAAAGCAAATCCATTGAGGTTTACCAAAAACCTTCCTTGTTTTGAACTTTTTCGCACCGTGTAGTCGCATGTCCTTCCAGGGTCCCCGGCCTTTGGCCTCCTTGCTTTTTGGCCACGGCCAAAAGTGTTTTGCGCGACTAGCAAATATTTGCAAAGTGGCAAACAGAAGTTGGACCAAGGACTCCTGCGGCCGCAGGACCTCGGCACCCTGCTGAGCTCAACGATTTGGCCAGCGCCCCGCTCGGTTTTTTATCCAGCGAAAATATTATTTTTATTAATGCTCCGTCTGGACGCTGCCCTCGCCCTGGCGAAGACGCTGGGGACAATGATGATGGCGTCGTCATCTGGGGTGAAAATGTGTTTTATATTTGTCAAATAAACGCAGCCGCCGTTGGACTTTGAGGGGGTGCGGGGCCAAAAAAAAAAAAGCAAAAGACCGAAAAGTATTGGGTGCAAAGTTTTCCTTTCGTTTTCCCAGTTTTTCGTGTGTTTTCCTCCAGGGGGATTCCGCCGCCGCCGTCGCAGCCGCAGGAAGCGGAAATCGTGCGTGTAATTGAACGGACATTGAACGAAACTTTCGGCGCAACCTTGCGACGCCTTGGAAAAACCAAAAAAAAAAAAAAAAAAAAAACTACCAAAAAGAAAAGGAAAATCAAAAGGGACTGGGAGGACGACTAGGGCGGCGGCGGGTCACCATTTGTGGTCAATTTTACGGGCGCTGTAAAAACAAAAACGCCATCGAAGAGCACCGAATGCGAATACAAAATACAAATAAATATTGAGATAGGCAAGCGGAGCGATCCGGCGGCAGATACATTTTGTATTTTTATGCCATCCATATTTTTTACGACCCTCGGGATTTAGACCGGGTGCCGTTTTTAGTGCCTCCAGCTGGGTCTTTGCAACTTGCCAGATCGTTTCGGGGCCAATCGAATGGGTCCTTCAGAAACTGATAGAAAAACAGGCAAATAAAACAGAGGGATACATGTGGGGATGTGCTGGAGGAGGATGGCGAAACAATCCGGATTTTAGTCGCCTAATAAAATTAATTTACCGTGGATATCTTGTTGAGATACTTGTCACATTTACACGTGGAAAATTAAACGAAACAAATAACTGTTTATTGGGAAATAGATTTTCCACAGAGTGCAACAGTAAGGAAGACTGAACAATTTTATTAATGGATTTCAAGGCCTGATTATGTATCAATCTTTCTATGATTATAAGCTTAAGTTTTAAATAAGACTAAAAAATCCATTTAATTTCTCACAAAAACCAACCTAACCTCTTTACCTATTGGTACTTCGAGCCGGACCAGCAGGCACAGGAAAGATCTGGCAGGAGCTGCTTTCTTTAACTGAAGTCTAACGTAATAAAAAAAGAGAGCCTGACTTAGCCGTAGTCTTAATGAAACTTTTTTAGAAAAATGCAAAGAAGCTTCCAAAGATTTCCAGAAAAATGGAAAATCTTACGGTTGCTGGGATAAACACGTAGAAAACTTTGTTTGAAAAGGTAATCAACCTGACGAGCTCATATCCCTTAAAGAAATACATATTTTTTTAGCTTATATGTTCCTAAAAATTCTCTTTGTATTCATATCATAAAAATCCAGTTAAATAATTGTTTTTAAGCCCCAAAAACTGGTTCATTTGTTCCAGTAACAGTTAACCTCTTAATGTTTTTGGCGGCATTTCAATAACACTTTCTAGAAGCCAAGGCACGTATTACCTGCCCCGCAGGCACTCCTGACATTCGCCAGTGCAATCCGTCAGTTGTTTTTTTGCCGTGGGCGCGACTGCTCAATTAACAAAATGACAGCGGGAAAATGGGGGGCGGGGGGAAATGGGAAAAGGGAAATGGAAGACAGGAGGCTCTGTGAAGACGCTCGGGGGCATTCGAAGGAAAAGCAAATGTCAAAAGCGTTTTCTAATTTGCGCAACACTCAAAACAGTGGGGGTGAGGGAGGAGGCGAGGGATAACAACAAAGGCAACAAATAAAGCCAAAATGTATTTAACAAAGTGACAAAAAAAAACACAAGGGGGAGGAGGTGGACGTTCAGCTTCTAAGCTTGACGACTGTACAAAAATGTTTAATTTATCAAATGTCAACGCCTAAAAGACGGCAACATTTGTCGTCGTCAATGACAATGATGATGGCGATGACTACGCCAAGATCCTTGCCTCGAGGGGAAGCCCCTTACCTCGACTTAAGGCAATGTTTTTTCTTCCTTTCTATATATATTTATATATATCTTTCTTATTTTGTTGTTTGAAAAATGAATGTGGATTTCCCCATACGGTATTATTTATTAGGACCAATCTCCTGCTCATGCATTTGTCTAATGAATTCGACAAGCCAACTGTCCCTGGAAATGGTTTATTCATAATTGAAGCTGGACCTAACCTCTGTTCAATCAGTTTTTAAATAGCCCAAACTATATACCAATTTCTCTACGATTTAGCAAATAAATTTCAACAGTTTTCGTTTAAAATTTAACCAATTTTCGTACAATTCCCGCTTTAAGTTGAAAGCCTCGTTTCGGGTGGGGAATTATAAATGGTTAGCTGGGGCCGCTTAATGCTCTGCCGGGTATCATAAATATGGCCAGCTCCATGTGTCCCGCCGGGAACTTAGGAAGCCACCCAGAAGCCTCCCTTCCTGTTGTCCGCACTTATTCGAGCAATTAAGCGGCCCTTTCAAAACAAATTGAAATGCAAACGCGCAGCAAATTGACTGACTCCCAGTTCCCAATCAATTGAACCTGGCACACACACACACACAGGGACACACACTCACACACAGAAGCATAGGCGGGGCACAGGTGTGTGGCAGATGTACAGCAGGCTAACAATTGGCAGAAGCCCCACGAATAAATGTACGAAAAATGATGCAGCCGCTGATTGCTTAAAGCCAATGCAATCGCCACTCGTCTGCAAGGCACTGCGAGAAAATTGGCAGCATGAAAAATAGACAATTTAGAAATTAAGAAACCTTAAAGAAACCTTAAAAAAAAAACCCTCATGGAAAATTAAATAGAAAAGTTTAAAAAGTAAATGCCTAAGAAATATTTAAAAAGCTCTTCCAAAAAATACATATCTATATTATTTCTTTTTATAATAATTAATTAATTAATTACTTATGACTTTGGCAACCAACTAAATAAATAATTTAAATTTAAAATTTATAAGCCTGAGTGTTAAATATATTTTTCAAGTACCTAAAGCTTCTCAAAGGCCGACAGCTTATTTTTTCCAGTGCCCCTCATTATATAACTCAATGCAGGGGGCTCCCAGGGGGTAGTTTGGGGACTGAGGAGGAGGAGATTGGTAAAGGGGGGGCGGCAGGCAGTGACTAAATGGAGGCCAGGATGGCAGAATAAATCTGATTAATAATTAGAAGCAAACAAGGACAGCCAGTGGAGTTTGCTTAAGCAGCCCGCCACTAAATTAAAAATGTCCCTCGGGCCATTCATCTCAGCAAAGTCAGAAAATACACAAAATACACAAAGAAAAAAGGAATGCAGCTAGAAGACAAAAACCCCAACAGATGATCAATTCGCCCCCAGTGTTGAGAGGGGTGGCCTTAACCCATTAAGTGTTAAGTTTAAGCCGCAAAAGTGGGTTACAAAATTTAAATCGTAAAATTGACATACAAAAAAGGCATCTTTGAGAATGGAAAAATTATTAAAACCCTTTAAGTTTATTCCTAAAACAATTAAGCGAGGCATACAGGAAACCTTTAACTAATTTATAAGATATTATTTTGCAGTGGAATGATAATATTAATATTATAAAGTATACATTTACATAAATATCATATAAAAGTATAAAAAATATAAATATTTAGCATCGTAAATAAGCATTTAAAAATAAATCTTAAAGGTTGAACCATTTATATAAACAGTATATTCATTTAAAACTAAATGAGACATGAGATTAACTATTACTTAAATATTACGTATTATTCCACAGTGAAATACTAATAATAAAATGATTACAAATTTATTATCCATATAAAAATTAGTAATATAAATATATACATCCATATCAATACATTTAAGGTAGCTATCTTCTAAAAGGCAGCTTTAATCCTTTGCCAGAGTCCTTTTAAGACCTTTTTGGTCATTAAAAGGTTAGCCAAGTGACGGGAAAATGGCAAAAAAAAAAAAAAATATATATAGAAATAGAGGAAAGAGGCGGAGACGAAGACTGTGGCTTTGGGCACCCAGAGACAGAAGCTGGAGCCTGCAAAAATAAATCCTTGAGCATATTAAAAACCCAAAAGAATCAAAATGAGTTTGCTTTTTGAGGGAAGGCAACAAAAGTGAAAATCAGGCAGGGCAGCAGCCAAGTCCTCTTTGTGCTCTGAATCCAAATCAAAATCGGAATCA
The DNA here is from genome assembly GCA_008042635.1 of Drosophila nikananu. Lineage (NCBI taxonomy): Eukaryota > Metazoa > Arthropoda > Insecta > Diptera > Drosophilidae > Drosophila > Drosophila nikananu. The sequence goes on from VNJV01006687.1 coordinate 22,912, forward strand.
GAATCAAAGTCCTGCGTGAATGGTCTTAGGACAACATTAAATATGACAGTGAGAAGGAAAATGGGGGGGTGGAAAACGCAGGCCAAAATGGATATTGGAACATGTAGCATGTAGCAAGAAAATCTCTGGCATTTTCCCCTTTTGCAATGAGTTTATTTTGTAACTAAGATTGGAAAATCAAGTGGCCCAGCAGAGTTGGTTTCAAGTTGTTAGCTCAGATTGCCCCTCAAATATATCTTTGATCACTCTGATTTCATTTCGAAATTTACTAAGAAGCAATGCTTAGCTTGACTTTTAGGCTCTTTTTTGTGGTTTTGTGAAGATATTAAGCTTAAGCTTTGGTTTTTTTGGGACTTTTCCGCAAGAAATACTACTTCCTTAAGAGAGATCATATATTTTAAAAAGATTCTGTTAGGGATTTACCTTTTGAAAGGGTTACTCAACCGATTACCTGATGCACTAGGCTTTGGCTGGGGAAAATGTGGGGTAAGTGCCCGGAAAATGCTCTGCGGTGCTCGACCCCTCCTCCTACCTCCTACCTGCTCCCTCCACCCACCGGATGCGACAATATAAATTGTAATTAATAAATCAAAACAGCAGGCAGCAGACAGGCGGCAACCAGTGATTCAGTGATACGCGTTCGGGCCAAAATACAAATATGCAACTTTATAGCCGGCAATCAAAGTCAACAGGGGCAAGAGGGGGAGAGTGTGGCAGCTAGACAGATACATGGCCAGGGCAGGGAGGGGGGGAGGTAGGGCGGATGGAGCAACAAAGTTGGCCAAAAGTTTGGCCCAATGGAAATTATGGATGCAACTTTTCGTTTATTTTTGCAGCTCTCTGTCCTGGGTTCTGCTCGGTGTTTCTTTTATCCGCAAACTAAATGAAATTGTTTTAAAATTTGGCTAAAGCCCTGTTGGCCAACACACACACAGACACGCAGGCCACGAAAAGTGGTTATAAAATACGGTAGTTATTCCCTAGACCTGACCCATATCGCTGTGATTTTTTTGCAAGCATTTGTTTGGGCTGCTTTTTAAAGATAAAATAATTATTATAAATCAAAGCATTGATTTAAAGGAAATTAAATTTAAATTCTTGTATTTAAACTACAATTTATATTTAAATTTATATACAATTTAAGAAACAGAGCAACAGGAACGTCATTTACTACATAGAACCTATTAAGCCAAGTAAAAAATAATGTAAATAATAAATAATAACTCATTCTATTGGTTAAATACAATTTGTTGTTAATAGAAAACCTCTAGAAAATTATATTTTTAAATCAGAAATAAAACTACACTTTCCACTTTTATTTAAATTTGAAAAAAAAAAAACTTAGTTTTCCCCATTTTCTCTGTGCAAACCCACACACACACATGTCCCTTGACGTGCAGTCAAAGTTTTCCTTTTGCTCTCTCATTAACGCCCCCAAAACGTTGGGCGTGGCGCAAATCAAACGGAAATTAAAAGCAAACTCAGCAAACCGCTTGACACGCCCACCCTTTCCCCCCATTTTCCACCCCCATCCCCACCTCCCGAAACCGCTGCTCCTGCGCCCGAAAAACGCATCCAAGGCTAAGCTGTCTGAGCATAACGCATCATTACGTTGACAAAAATGGGCAACCATAGGGGAAAGCGGGCAGGAAAAGCTGCTGGAAAAGCGGTCTGATGGTGGGGGTTAACCATAAGAATTGGAATTTTCATGGAGACCAAGGGAAGAGGGCCAGCCAACAGTGGTGCCTCCTTGGCTATGTTTTGGCAAGGGAAATACTATTTGAAAGCGGAATATAATGACCCATACTTATGCATATTATTTAGCCACTCAGCACTGGCAGGCGGCAGCAGGACAGGAATACAGGACAAAGACCAGGACAAAGGACGAGGACGAGGACGAGGACGAGGACGAGGTCGTGGCTGAGCTGGTCATGAGCCAAAGCTGCTGCCAGACAGCGAGCGTCTATGGCAACATAAACATTTGCCAACCAGGAGGAGTCCTCTCAGGACACGAATGATGGCCATTTTTTGGGAAGCAGGGAGCTGAGAATAGGGAGAAGGGAGCAAGGAGCCAGGAGCAGAGAGCTGGGAGCTAGAAGCTGGGAACAGGGAGCTGGGAGCTAGGATATGAGCTGAGGAATGAGGAAGCTGGAAGTTGGGATGAGGAGTAAAAAAGCTAAAAGTTGGGATGAGGAGTAAAAAAGCTAAAAGTTGGGACGAGGAAAGAGCAAGCTGGGATCAGGGAGCTGATGGGTGAAAGCTGGAACTACGCTGACATGAACCGTTTAGGAGCCTCGCCTCAAGGTGACAAGTTCCCATGGCTTTCACGATATGAAAATGATTAGGAGCCATGAACAAAGAATGCAATTTGGTTGGCATTTTTAAAATCAACCACAGAGATCTATAAAGAAAATTGCCCTACTACGAAAATTTTACCTTGTATAACAGAAATAACTTTCTTTTTCTTAATACAGACAATTCTCTCATAAGCGAATGCTTTTTCTACAAATTAAATTCAATAAACATCAATTAAATATAACAAAAAAGGAAGCCAAGCTATGGTAAGCTTAATAGGAAAATTGTGCCTTGAAACTGTGAATAGAAAATTTCTCGAACATAAACCAGAAATACTAACAATGCCTCAAGGCTATATACAAATTTAGTTAATGTATATTTAAACTTACCTTTATTCCTCCTTAAATTTATCCCTTTTTTTTTAAATACCTCCACAGCAGCTAGATCATTCGGCAGTCATCCTTGCTGGTCCCAAAAGGATATATTTATCCCTTGTGTCTGCTCTGTGTTTTTTTTATCACTGTGAGTAAGCGAGTTTTTCTATTTTTTCCCAGCTTGTTTTGCTTACGACAAACGACGATGTTGACGATGACGACCATTTTGCCATTGCCTTGCGAGTTTTTACACCTGAAAAAATATATACTTTAGTTGAAATCGATTCAAGAAGTTATTTTATATTTTATGCTGTGTTTTAAACAATATTTAAAAGTCAAATTAAGGGTTATATGCTGCATACTTTTTAAATTTCAGAAGAGTTTTTGTATTTTATAATGAGTACTTATACATATGCATACTTAAACCTTAATGTTACTATTTAAAAATATATTTAAAAACCTAAAAACATGGATTTCCTGTTAAGTTTCCCACAGTGCCGCCGCCGGCTTTCCTTGGCTGTCCTGGCCCAATGTTGTGTAGTTAATGTGGCGTTCTAAAACGCAGTGGCTGGCTGCTCCGCCCACCATCCTGGCCATAATATATGTAAACACTCAACCGCACACACAACCCACCCACCCACCAATACACCCACACGGCGGGCGTACACACACACAGGCAGGCAGGAAGCGCACATCGCTTATTTGTTTAGCACACTTTTTTGCGTAGTTTGTCGTTGTTTTCGCATTTGTTTGCCAAAAAAGTGGCTGGCATCTGGTGGGTGGTGCTGCTGCTGGGTGGTTAGATGGGGCTTCTCTTGTTATGCTGCTGAAGTCTACACGTTAGCAACTTCATTTATTTGCAGGCGGAACTTGAGCGGGGGAGTCAACAGACTTTGGTAAAATGTTGAAGCTCTCCTGAAGAATTGCAAGTGTCTGTCTTAGGCCTGTCTTTGGAGAATTTGCAAAAAATCTAGACCTGTCTTCAATAAAATAAAATAAGATACTTGTAATAATTAGTATTTTGCTTTATTTGCAGTGGGGTTTACTTGGTTTTTTAGTTGTAATTTGTTATAATGATATTTAAGGTGGAATATTAGCGCAGCTTGTTAACTTTGTTGCTAAGCTAAGCCATTAAGTATTAATGTTAGGTATTAATTTTAGGTGTGTTAAAGTAATTTGTGTGTGTTTAAGTAAGTTCTGGATCCTGTTAGTGCTGAAGTTTTGGTTAGGGGGGAAGCCGCTGAAAAAAAAAAGAAAATTCAAGCATAAAACAGCGGCATAAATTTTGCAGACTTTCTCATACCTTTTTCCTTCGCTGCTTTTGACAGTTTTGTGTACTGTCAATTTGAGGCAATGCCGTGTGTGTCTGCTGTGTGTTGACCCCCGCCAAGCACTTGGGCAAAATATATAAAATAAACCGAAGCAAAACTCTCTGCCAATTTTGTCTCCTGTGCTGGCTGGTGGTGGTGTCTGTGTCGGCTTTAAAAGCATCTTCAATTTTTCTTGGTTCCATTTTTTTAGTCTCTTTATTTCATTTTTTTTTTTTTTTTGTGCTATTGTAGTTGAGAGTGGGTGGTGGAGGCGGCCTGGGCCACGCCAGAAACTTGTATTTGACAGACCCTTGTCTTCATATGTGCCACAACTATCGGTTGTTCGTTCGCTTGTTGGTTGGTTCTTGGATGTGGATGTCGGTTATCGGTTGTTGGTTGTTGGCTGTCGTTCGCTCTGCCCCGGCCCACCCCCGCCATACACTGGCAGAAACTCCTACGTATCCTCTAGTTATTATAATAGTTATAATAGCTGGAAATGTTCATATCAATTTGCACCATCGTCTTGAAGACTTGAAGCATGTGGCTCAGGCAGTTGGTGCAGATCCACTGCGGCCACTGATCGTTCTGCGCCAGCGGCAGGTTCGCGGTGATGGCATAGATCTCGGCCAGGGTAATGCCTTCATCAGTCATATTTTCGAACAGATTCAGCAGCTGCTCCTCGTCGTTAAGGCAAACGCGGCACACTTCTCTGGAAGTGCAGAATTACAGGCACGTGTTCGCAACTACTTTCAATATTATATTTCCACTTACAGAACCATTTTGATCGTTTAGCAAGTAACTTTAGTTAGGTTTACTTCAAGGTAGCTACTTTAAAGGCTTTGCAAGAGGTTGCAGCAAGTGATTTAAGAATTTACCAATTGAAAATTGAAAACTTGAACCACTCTCAGATTCGTTGGAAACGGAAAAGAAACTTTTTGGCAATCAGTGTGACCGCCTCTGTTTTCTTGAAATACACCAAGAAGCTATGTGAAATTTTACACATGTTTTGGATGGCAAACTGCAAAGTTTCCACTATTTTAAGCGATATTTTAAGCACGCAAAAAATGTCACTGACCAGGGAAACTAAAGTAGACTTAAAAATAAATGTATAAATATAATGGAAAGATGAATAGTACAAAGGAAATTTAAGTAAAAAACAAAAACAAAGTCTACCACTTTCAGAAAAGTTAAGGCTATCTAAAAAGTATTTACAATTTCCCCAATCTTTCTCAGTGCAAAAAACTTCTCTGCTAAGCGCCTGCTCGTTATTACATTCAGTTGTGTAAAAAAAACCATATATGTATATACATCATTATATGCGCCTTATATGGCGCTTTCCGAACCCCGCATAAATTGTCGCTGCGGGCTGGTCCTTGGAGCAGAAGGAGCGCCAGGATGCCGCCCCCTTGGTGTCATCACATTTGCACTGCATGATTGATCGTTTACAAATAAGCAGAGGGCCTTGCTTAGGCAGCTCGGCGAATACAAAGGGGACAACGTAGGGTCCTGACAGGCGACAGGCAGTGCAAATGATATCTGGCTAATTTGTACAGGATAAGGATACCCCACAGTCGGCGAGGGTTTATTTTTTGCAAAAGAAGAGGATTATTATTAGTTCCTAAAAATACCAAATATAAACAGTTGGTTTTATTCACAATGTAGAAATTGTACTTTTCCAATTGTTACCTGCAAAATAGTGTCACCGAAGCTCTTAAAAATAAAAGTAACAGTGCTTTTTGCATAAGTTTTATTATTTTGTAAGCCAAATATTATATTCTACCGGGAATTATACTCAAATTTAAATGAAGAAATTTCAAAGACTGTTTTCAAGACCCAGAAATCGAAGAGCAATAAGTTCTTCTCTACTATTTCACTGAAATTCCCCTGAAAAGTGTTATTATCAATTTTTATTTACATAAATGTAAACAATTTGGTTTATTTAAAACTGTGATTTTTATGGAATGCAATGTCTTTACTATCTACAAAAGAGAAGTGAAGTGAAGTGAGGTCAAGTGTGAACAAAGTGCTAAGAGATAAACGTAACCCTGCTTATTCGATAGCTTTCAAGTCGATTATTTCTTTAATCAAATATGAAAATCTATCGAGAAATGTTCATAAAAATTGTACTTAAGTATTTCTATGCTACATTACTCAATGCCCGAAAATCTAAGAGCCCGAGAGCCTCCTAGATGTCTTCATTTCAATAAGTTTTTCATCACTTTTCCACCCAAATTCCCCGGAGAAGGATCTAAACTTTCGCCGAGAGTGGCTTGGTGAAAAACTTCCGTTCCGGAGACGTCTTCATTCGCCATATACTATATATCTGTACATCCAAAGGATGCCAAGACAGTGGCGAAAAGGGTGCCGGGCTTAAAATAATTAAATTGTCAGTGGCAACGGGGCAAAGGCAAGGACGAAGCCGGCACTCATTAGATGTCTATGAGGAAACCCTTTGCCCCAGTCCCAGTTCCCAGTTCCCAGTTCCACAGCCTCTGCCTCAGCCCGGCGAGGAGCACACTCACATGGCGCCATCAAAATAAATGCCTGTCATTAAACAAATTGTCGCAATAAATCTGCGCATTTCAAAGTCGGTGGAAAGTAAAAGCCAAAGGCGGAAACAAAGAGCCCAGCGAGGAAAGCAGGGAAATACACATTCATACATACATATGAATATACTATATACATATATATATTATATTTTTTCAGAGTTCTCTGGCTTGGGTTAAAAGGCTGCCTGATCATTAGCGCTGCTCTCAAAGTCAAACCCACCGTAATCCGGATGTGCTGGGGAAATTCAAGGGCGAGGAAAAATTCACCCCTTACGAAGGCGGAAAGAAAACCTTTTTTCATGCGGTCGCCGCTGTTAAGGCAATTTTCTAATCACAATAAATAAACAAAAGTCAATCAGACAGCAAAAGCAATTAGAAAATGGTTGCCAAGTTAATTAAGCGCCATAAAAACGACATTTTCCACAAACGCCCCGCCATATGTCCCTCCCATTCAAGGCTTTTCCTTTCTTTCCTTTTGCTTTTCCTTGCCTTTTCCCTGAATTTCCCTGCCTTTCCTCCCGTTGTTCTTAAGTAGAATGTTGTCTTAATCTCAATGGATAGAAATCAACGTTGTTCGGGGCTTTTTTTTTATGTGAGCACAAAAAAAAAAACGACGCACAGAAGCCGAGCATAAATTAAAATACACAAAGGAAAGGCTAAAAAACAAGGCCATCATCAGAAGGGGGGGTGGTGGGGTGGGTTCAAGCCCCAAAAGCAAACCAAGGCAAATACATCAACCGAGCTGAGGGAAGATAAGATGGCATTACAATAAAAAACCGAGAGAGAGCGAGGGAAAAGGGAGAGAAAATAAAGCACAATTTTCCTTCGACTCCCAGCAAGAACAAAAAAATATATATAAAGGGCAAGATGGTAAAGCGTACTTGAGACTAGGAGGTACCCTTTAAAAAATCTTAAAAGCTTTAAATATGATATGCTAAGTATAACTTACAACTTGAATAATTTTATAAGGAATAAAATAGCTCTTCTAAAATCTTTCCCACTTGTTCTTTACTCTCTCTCATACCCACTAAAAGGCTGGGTATCAAAATAAGTTGGCAGGACATAAAGCAAAAGCAACAAGGACAAGGAGCTGCGACAGCGACAGCGACAGCGACAACTCTCAAGGCAGTCTGACCATCATTGGACTTCGCGGCAACGGGGACTACCGGCAAGTTGGCAACAAATTTATGAGCAAATTAATTGAGATTGGAAACGCAAGGAGCAGCAGCAGCAGGAGCAGGAGCAGGAAAAAAACAAGAAATCGGTACAGAAACAACAAGGCAGGAAAAGGACACGACTACGCAATGTGTGTCCTTGTTAGTGTGGTCGGTCGGTGGGTGTTTCTAACTTAATTGAGAGACAAGTCAATAAACAGGAAGCGAGTGCTGGGCTAAAAGTCAAAGCAGCCAAACAGGAGAGCAAAAAAAAAACAAAACTGAGAAATAAAACAAGGAGCCAAAAGCGGAAGGGAAAAAGAAACGAAAAACAAGCGGGGAGAGAAAGAGCAGCAACCGGAAGTGAAGGATGAGCATGGTCTTCAGGGTCCCCAGATTCCCAGATTCAAAACGACTTCAGAAATGGTCTACTTAAGCAGCAATGTGGGTAACTTTGAATATTTATTAATTCTCATTTAAAATTGTAGTTAAAGGTAATAAATAATAAATAAATAATACCAAAAACAAACAAAGACTTGAAAGTTCTTAGAAGTCCAGTTATCAGGCATTTTTTTGCCAGTTTAAATGTTTGAAAGATAATTATTGAAATTTAATCATTTATCATTTAAGATAAGTGTTATAATTATTATTTGAATAAGAAATTTTGTTATAACAATATTTTACATACACAATTTAAATTATCTTACCATTTACCTTGCTATAAAACTAAATTCTTTTAAAATTCTTGAAACTCTTAATATTTAATTTATATTCTTTGATTTATTTATTATTTTTTATATTATATTACATTATTTTAATTAAGCTAACTCCCATCTAGGCTCTGCCTCGATAGTGTTCTTTTGGTTAGACTTGCATCCCCATTTTCCGCTGGCGCATTTTGAGTCGCATCGCGATGTCCACATAAAAAATAACACTAACACAGAGCGACAGGGATGAAAGGGAGGGGTTATCTATAGCAGGGGACATTGAACAAATAAAGCCATAAATCTTTGCCACTCGCGAAAGGGAAACCCGGAGCGAGGAGCAGCGCGGAGGAGGAGGAGGAGCGTACTTGGTCAGTTCGCTGCTGCAAACAAAACAAATCCCGTTGTCTACACACAACGGGAGCCAGTGGCATGCATGGCAATGTTTGCTCCCGGGCTTGACGTCCAGCTGCCCCGCCACCCCCACAAACCACCCCCTCCCCCACCCTAGTGGCACTGACCTCCCCTCTAACCTTGCCATTCCGAGTCCTGCATCTTGGAGGGAGCATCTTCAAGCTTGAGCTGTGCACTTTACCAAACTTTGAGCTTAACTTAAGTAATTAAATGGTTTAAATAATAAATCATTTATTAAATATCATTTATATATTTAAACTAATATTTATACCATACATAATGAATATAACATATATAATTTTGTAGTAATAACTCATTATTTGTTTCCTTTCTTTCAGTGACCTCGGTCTTTGGTCTGTTGCAATTTGTGGTGTCGCTTGTTGTTTGCCAGCCGCCTCCACTTGATCCATTATCCTTTCAGCCAGGATATAGACAGAGGACGAAAGGAGCAGCTCCTGCTCTGCGCTGTTCTCCCCTCTTCTCTGCTGCTCCTGTTGTTGTCATTAAAATTCAAGGCATACAAAGTCATTAAATTATACGCGACATCTTTTGTATAGATGCGTTTGTGTTGGTATAGCTACTGTATGTTCTTGTGGGTGGTTAGGTAGTTGGGTGGTTGGGTGGTGACTGGCTGGGTGTGTGTGTGTGTGTTAGGTGGGCGGTAAAGTGTTAGGCGGGGGTGGGGCGTGGCACTGAGCTGATTTCGCAACGACGGCATCGTGATGCGATTAAGCAATCAACCAAATTGCCAGCCCGACACCAAACTTGAAAGGAAATTACACGTTCGAGGGGGGTGGGATGGAAAATCCAGAGGGGGTGAAGGATATGGACAAGGAGGGAGGTGGTGCTACGTGGCAGAGATAGAAGATATCGCCAGATATCTTGTTTAAGCAAGCAAACAACTAAGTCAAGTCTTAACAGTGGAGCGAAAGAGAAAGGGTCAAAGAATGGGTAAGACAAAACAATCGGGTGCAAGGAGAAAAGAAAGAAAGACAAAACAGGAGAAATAGGGAAAGCGAATGAGAGTAAGAACGAGATAAAGAGAGAACGAGACAAATTGAGAAAGAGAAAGACAGAGAAAGAGGGAGAAAGAAATAGGCAGAGAGAGAGAAAGAGAGAGAGAGAGAGAGAGAGAGAAAAAGAGTGAGAAAGAGAGGGATTAAGAGAATGAAAACAGTAATGAGAGAGAGAGAGAGAGAGAGAGAGAGAGAGAGAGAGAGAGAGAGAGAAATAGAAGAAGAGAATAAGAGAGAAAGTGCGAGAGAGAGAGAGAGAGAGAAAGGAAATAAGAGAGAGAAAAGAAGAAAGAGGGAATGAGAAAAAT